>VDFB02193867.1:453608307-453678639 GCA_007258455.2 Sequoia sempervirens
GTGGGAGTGGGTTTGAGAGAGTGGGAGAGAGTTGGAGATAATGGGAGAGTGGGAGAGGGTGGGAGATGTTGGGAGAGAGTGGGAGAGTGGGAGAGAGTCAGAGAGAGTCAGAGAGTGTGGGAAAGGTTGGGAGAGAGTTTGAGAGAGTGGGAGAGAGTTGGAGAGAGTGGGTGAGTGGGATATAGGGTGGGAGAGAGTGGGAGAGGATGGGAGAGGGTAGCAATGGGTTCAAGAGGGTGGGAGAGTGTGGGAGAGAGTCAGAGAGCATTGGAAAGGGTGGGAGAGAGTGGTTCTAGGTCTCTCTCTCACTCACTCACTCACTCTATCTGTCTCCCTCTACCCTTAACCCTCTCTCCCTCTATCTCTCTCCCACTTCTTCCATGTCTCTCAACCCTCTCCCTCTCTGAGGTCTTTCTCTCTCTCCCTCAGTCACTCCCTCTTTCTATCTCCCCTCTACCCTTAATCATAAATCTTAAACTCTTAACCCTTAAACCCTTAGCCCTTAAATCCTCTACCCTCTACCCTTGGCCCTTCCCCCCTCTATCTCTCTCCCACTCCCTTCCTCTATCTCTCTCAAGTCTATTCCTCTCTCAGGTATCTCTCTCTCTCACTCACTCCCTCTATCTCTCTCCCCCTCTACCCTTAACACTCATGCGAGTGCATTATGAATAAGTAGAGACATGGCTATTTTAGAAAGAAATAATGTGCTTGTGTTATAACACAAGCACATTTTTTATTGCACTAAAAATGGTAAAAAACAAAATATACCCATGATGTCAGCCCACATTTTGCATATTCTTTTGGTTTTGCATGTGCTCTAACAAAAAGTAGGTTTTTGGTGATTGAGTGAAGTGTGCATGCATGATTTTTAGATTCCACCACCTTTTTCATGATATTTCCATCACCTTTGCATGAAATATCAGATTTTTCACGTTGAAAGGCATATAATATCAATTCAAGTTTGAATTATAGTGATAACAGATAAACAATTGAAGTTTGGAGGGGAACAAGCTTTTGAAAAAATCAAATTTTTGAGGATTTTGAGGAAAGAAGAAGAAAAGGTTCCATAATTGGGTAGAAATCCTCCATTTGAAACTTTGGCTTTTTAGGTATGTGAAGTCTTTGTACATTTTCTTTCATTCTATTATGAATTGCTTTCATTTTTGCTGTTTTGCTTATTCCATGTTCATCAAATTTTTTGTTTGTCATTTTACATCCTTAGGTTGTCAATGGAAATTTTAAATTACACAATTCTATACACTTTTCTATTACATTTTTAAACCACATCTCTTTGAGGCATTTTGTTAAATTTAACAATTGACTTTCTTTGTGTATGCTTCCAAAGCTTTTATTGAGGTATTTTTTCAAACAATTATACAAACCAGTTGATTGCCTTGTCTATGCTACCAAATTTTCCATACATGTCTCTAAAAAATTGGAATATACTCCTAATGCAGTAGGGGGAGGCCTGCAACATAGAAACACACAACTCCAATCTACAAACAAATTTACAATTTACAATTTCATCAGTACCTCTTCTTTCAACAAATTCACATTGTTTGGGTTGTAGAATATCAAAGTCACTCAATCAGGTATAATTCCCCACACAACCTTCTCACTTCTCAGCAGACCCCCAAATCCAAAAACAGTTTTTACTTAGGTCTCAAAACAAAATATTTTCTAGGTTTTAGGACCTTGAATGCTCAAATAGGTTTCCAATACAAAAACCCTCAATTTGCTCATAAATATCTAGGGTTTTCTATATTTCACAACTCCAAGGCCTTCAAAGCCTCACCAAAGCATCAAAAAAGTTTTTCAGGGTCTGCATAAACAAAATAAACCCTCACTAGGCCTTTAGCCTCATTAGATCTCAAAAACACCACTTTGGTTCCTCCTTTTCATGCCAAAAACTCACATTCTTAGCCTAAGATAACATCACCAACCCTATAGATTCCTTACCACTTTTAAAAGAAACATGGAACTTGAAAACAACATATTACAGGCCTTTCCTCTGAATCACAAGTCACCACAGTAGAACACACTTGTAGAAGATATGCTAATAAGATTTGGAAAATGTTCTTTGAAAGGCTAAATGAGACCACAAGACGTCAACTATTTGTTCAAATGATGTGGGGCTTAAAGTACAGAAACATCATGAAGACTCTTGGGTTGAGAACATCGAATGCATTAAGTGAAAACACTATTGTTAAGAATCTAATGGATTCTTATGAGAGTGTCGGTAAGAACTCATGCTCAAAGGATAGTAATGTTACCCAATGTATCATTACATCAGCTTTGATGAGTTATCAAACAAAGAGGGGTATGTGCAGGATCATGAGGGGCCAAAAAGTTGCAATATTATGGGTATTTGTAGGGTATGTGGATGATGATTTTTTTTTACCCAAAATTGATGAAACAAAAAGGGTTTTTAGAGGAGATTCTCAGCTTTCCACCAATATAAATTATTCTTTAATTTGAATTTAATCAATAATTATTATTTATTTTCTATTAGAATTACAACTAAACTCCTAATTGATAGGATGATTCAAAAACATCTATAACTTTCAAATGGTATCACATTTTTTAAATCCAAAATATGTGTCACATTATATGCTTCACATACTATAGGATGAAAAAAAGAACAATTACATTTCATGAAGTTTTGACCAAGTTAAGGTGGTCAGACATACGATTTTTTATATTTTTTTAAAGTTGTAATAAAAAATTCATAATTAATTATTTACTTGGAAAAAAATTACAAAAAAATATGCATCACATCGAACATGATTCCTCTACTTATATATAAAATCTTATAAAAAAATATTATCATTTTATTATGGTTAGGGTGGTCAGACACCTACTTCTTATTTTTTCCCAAATTTAAGTACTCTGCATTGAAATTTCAAATTTTCACCAAATAGATTTTATTTATTTTTAAATAAATCTAGTAGTTTAGAAACTAAATTTAATTTTCTACAGATTCTATTCTTACATATTTTTGAAATAATATAGATAACTTATTCAAATTTTTACATCAAGTTGCCTAACACTGATTTTTCTGAATTTTTTGCCACTTAAGGGCCTGTTTTTTCCATGATGATCCTGCACATACCCAGAGATCTCGTCTCATTAAAAGGACAAGTGACTAAATGGGAATTAGTAGAAAATTTTTATCAAAATTCATTCAAAGGAGGTAAAGAATTGAGGGCACTGATTCAAATGAATTATGGGCATTCTCGGGAATACTGCCACATAAAGATAAAAAAGTTGTTGAAGCATTAAGAACACTAATTGAAGATTACTGGAAGAATAATACAAGGCCATCTCTAAATCAAAGGGATGTTGTAAGAAGGAGAATCAGTAGTCGGAACCATGAGCCACATCCAAAGCATTTTTTGGATACGACTCAAACCCAATTTTTTCGTAAATTTGAAAATGCTTATCCTCAAATTAGTATTTCTCAAAGAATTTTTGAAATGCTTAAACCTTTTTATGTCAAGATAAATCACACATGCACTACTTGTTGTTGTAGACTACATATTGAATTCGCTAACCATTATGATGTTTATCAGTCTATATGTTTAGATTTGCATACTAACGATGTTTTGTAGGATTGTGGCATAGAAGCCCCACCAAAATCTTCAAGAGAATTCTTATCAAAAAAATTATGTCAAATAGAGGATGGCCAAATATTCTACAGGACATCATGCTTGGATGGTTCATGTGAGTGTTGTTGTGGCTTGCAATGAATGCCAGTATGTCAAGATATGGAAAGCACAAATGAGGTGGGACACAAACTAGTAAATTTTAGGAAGTATAAAATAGTGGCATATGCTAAAAAAGATGGGTCTCAAGCAAAAAGGTGTGATTTTTTTATTGAGAAGATTCTAGTGTATTATTTTATGTCCATGTTTTGTGAGAATATAGTGTATGAGTATGCAAGGCATACCTATAGAGCCTAATGGTTGGACACACAATTCAAGCTATGCAAAGACACCTTTCCAGTTGGCAACATAGTATCTGTGGTTGACTTTGTAGAGAACTACACTGTATAGCAACAGTGTGAGGTGCAATCACAATATTACAACTCGACACAAGTTTTGATATTTGTGCATATAGCATTCATTCATGCAGCTGATAGTACAGAGGACCAAAGGAAGGTATTGAGGGAGTATCACTTTGATATTAGTGTTGAATGCACACATTCTCCAGAGTTTGTGCAAGGTTGCTTCCAAATGTTCCATAGTGATTTGGCTTGGAGGGGCATACCATATGGTTGGCATATAATATGGTTGGATAACCATACAACATAGTTCAAGAATGTGTGCATGTTCTACTGGTTGTGCAGGATGCATCTCACTATAGGTGTTCAGTATATGTGGAACTTTTGTGAGGTTGGGCATGGAAAGGGGGAGAATGATGGTGCAGGAGCATGCGTGAAAAGAGCATTAGCATGAGAAGAGTTAAAGTATAAAGATAGTGCAAAGTTGACAAATGCAAGTTCAATCATCATGTGGTGTAATGCTTCGATGCGTCTAGGTAATGAAGGTACGTCTTCAATTCATAGTTTTTTTTGGTTGATGGATGATACTAACATTGCACCATATGAGGATTGTTGTAAACTAATAGGATCGAGTGAGCTACACTCTTTCCTTAGCTCAAATGCAAGTTCATGGAGTATCGATACACGTAAGATGGCATGCTTTTGTTCTTCATGTACAATGCAAGCCTATAATGATTGTGAGTCAGGGGAGTGGGTTGAAAAATGGTTGACAAGTTATCTTAGGTCACTTCACACATATCGCCATCCTACGACATTGGAACTAACATAGATGGAATCATCGGTCGACTTTGACCACGTATCAGATCTAGTTCAACCAGGTAATATATCTACTTTCTTAGTTTTTGAAATTCCATATTGTTATCTTACTTTGTATTGTATTCGTAATGTTGACTAATTTCAAGTGATTTTTTGCACATATCAATGTAGGGCATGTTTATGCAATTCTTATAGATGAAGAAAACAAAGAGGGGACAGACTATTACTTGTGTCATTGTGTTGTGGCCAAAAGGAAATTGGAAGCTTTGGTTATAGAAGGAGAAAACATCAAATAGCCTACAGGCTCAGTTGTTGTTACTGGAATGTGGCTTAGAAGGTACCCACATAAGAGTGTTAAACATTGGTTGTTTGAGGACTTTGACATGCATCATAATATTTTTCATTACTCAAACATTGTTTTGGCATCCAATGTTCATTTGACAAAATATGGGGGTAGACCTTTGAACAAGACCTTGTGGAAGGCCTATGAGTCTGACCATGAGGCAATACTTGACACAAAAAGAGTAGAGAAGATCTAGATGGTTCATTGGATTAATTTGTAAGTATATGCATAATGTTTATTAATTTATACTTGTATCCATGTTAATTTGTTTGATCAATGCTAATGCTATCATGTCTTATTTTACTTTTCATATCTGTAAGTAACTCGGTAAACATTGATTGGTGTCCCCTTGTAGAAAGTGCAGATTTATGAGCCATCCAAGAGAATCTCAGTCATAAAAGCAATGCAACATCCCTATTTTGATGATCTTGACAAATCTCAATTATGATTTTTAGCCATTACAAAAGTGTGTATGAATCTTGGTGAGGGATTTTCAAGTTATTCATTTGAAGTTAACCTTATCATGAGCACCTATGATGTAGACATTATAGGAGCATCTCGAATTTCAAGATATTCTAGATTCATGAGAGGTGTTGTGTGCAATAGATATCTTGGAACTCACAATGAAGATGTATGACCAGGAGTGACTAAGTTGATAGACTGCCATGCCTATCTATAAGTTCCTTCGATCTATTTTCATTTCATTTCCATTTTGGATGAGTTTTTTCTTTTTATTCTTTTACTTTGCGTACATCTGTAACTAAAAACTAGTAAAAATTGATTGGTCTCTCCTTGCAGAAAATGTTGATTTTTGAGCCATTGAAGAGAATCTCAGCCAAAAAATCAATGCAACATCCTTATTTTGATGATCTTGAAAAATCTCAATTATGATTTGAAGCCATTATAAAAGAGCCTATGAAGCTTTGCGAGGGAATCTCAAGTTACTCATTTGAGGTTAACCTCTAAATGAGAACCTATTATGTAGAAATTATAAGAAAATCTTGAATGTATGAGTGACATTGTAAAATATCTATGAGAACAGAGTACCTAAGGCATTGTAATGATATTTGTACTTGTAATGATATTTGTTGAAATATTGAAATTTGGTGTAGGGGCACTAAGGTTATTGAACAAATTTGGTTCATGGAATTATTTTAAGTTAGTAAATTGTGTTTTGAGTAAATTGTCAATTGAATAAGGTCATATTACATGGTCAATTGATTTATAATGTAATAAGTCATGTTAATTACAAGCTCAACAGTTAGGCATGATTGGAAAGATGTAGAATCATTTGTAAAGGCTAGATTTAAAGCCTCTTGAAGGCTCAAACACAATGTAATTTTCGTGCAGGAGCACCTAGTCTCCTAGTTGCAAAATTTCACTTTTTGAAGGTTGATAGGTGGTCAATAGATTAGATTAAGGTATTTTGTGTTTATTTATGCTAAATAAGGTCAATCAATACCATTTAAGGTGTATTAGGGTGAGTTTTTGAGTCTCGATGGTCAAATTTGCAAAAAAATGCATTCTTGCTACAAAATTCTCAATATTTGAATTTGTAGCCTTTTGAAGGAAAATATTGGAATTTGGTTGTAAATGTACAAGAATGAGGTCTAAGAGTTTGATATACCATTTAGAGAGCTTTGTTTTCATGGAATTCCTTTCAAAGCCTCTACTTTTATTGTTCCTACGGTAAACTATTTGATAGAGTTGGTGGAATTACCTTTCTTAGTAATCACTATTAGTTCAAGATTGAAATTGCTAACCATGAGAGTAGATGAGAGTTGATATCATGTATCAAAACATTAAGAATTCATTCTTCCAGCCAGTGGAGAAGGAGATGATTACTTTGCTTCATTTTCATTTAGATAACCATATCAAGGCATGGGAACCAAGAAGACCAAGGATGTCGAGTTTTATATGGAGGTAATGGATGTGGTCCAAACTTTAGGAGGGACAAGAAGGTCAATGTATGATTGTTAACCTTAAGAGAGTATGACTTGGGCAAAAGGAATTTTATATGGCTATTATTTTGAAAGACTTCAAGCGGGATGTACTCCACATTGATGTCATTCCTCAATCTTCATGTGATGGCATGAAGGAATGGTTGAACTCCATGGATATAAAGTATTATGAAAGAATAATGAACTTAAATTGGTGGCCAATTTATTGAAGATGGTGGTTGGAAATTTTTGAATATGGAAGCTATTGATTCTAATTCTAATAATTCATAAGAGTCAAAACAACGATATATGAGTTCCCTCTAATGTAGAAGAGGAATCAGAATCAGATTTCATGTAGCCACCATCAAGAGTGTTACAAGCCAACAAGATGGAGAGAATTCTTTAATAAGGATAATTTTCAATGTTGCAGGTACTGGATTTAATACCAACTACAATGGCAACATTGAAATTCCCTAGCAGTATTTATGTTGAGGAAATTTCCTTTAGATGGAAGGATTCAAATCACATCAACTACATGTGGTACAAATGATTAAATCCTAGAGATGATCTATAGAAATAAAAGAGCCTAAAAAGGAAGAGAGAGCAACACTAGTGACTCAGGAGAAACTTCAACTTTCAAAAACAAAGTAAATTAGGCTGGAAGAAATGTGGATCAAGCTAGCATTTGGTGGAAGAGGTAGAAATATTATTGGAACTTTGGAGGCCCACCATACTAGATTTGAGTATTCAACCATGAGAGTAGATGAGAGAGTTGATATCATGTATCAAAACATTAAGCATGCATTCTTCCAGCCAGTGGAGAAGGAGATGATTACTTTACTTCATTTTCATTTACATAACCATATCAAGGCATGGGAACCAGGAAGACCAAGGATGTCAATTTTTATTTGGAGGTAATAGATGCAGTCCAAACTTTAGGAGGGACAAGAAGGTCAATGTATGATTGGTGCAAGAGCACCATTCAATAGGTTTTGTTCATCAAGGAAAAAAAGGAGTAGAATATAGAATTTTGCGTTTTGTATTAAAATAAGGTCTATGAGACCATTATATTATGTATTTAGTCATATTTGAAATGTATTAGGTGTTTAGGAGGTTGGCTTTTTCAAAAGTGCAAAATGTTTAAAAATTGTAAAAATGTAAAAAATTTGCAAACTCAAACGTTGCAAAATTGCAAAATTTGCATTATGGAGGGAATGTGAAGAGTCAAACCAGTTCAAAGGTCAGTTAGGAAGGTGAATCAGTTTTTAATTGGTGTTAAATATTTTAGAAACATGGATAACTCGAATTGAAGATTGGATTTTGTGATTTGAAGAAGCAAAAATAATTAAAACTTAGAATTTCCCAAAAAAATTTATATTTTTCAGCTGTAACAACAGATTTTATGGCCTATATTTCAATTAGTTGATTAAAATTTGTTGATATTTTCATATTATATGGAGTTACCTTTCTTTTGAATCCATTTAGAAGGTTTTCCATAACGTTTTGTGCATTTTATCATGAATTTACTAAAACCAGCCTGAACTTGTACATTTGAAGGTTTTGAGTCAATAAAAATGGCTTTTTTACCCATTCCTCTTTCTGTAGCCTCTTTAACTTGATTAATTGGTCTGAAATAACATTATTAAGGTGTGGTAATAATGTGTTAGTGTTTGGGAGGTTTGAAATTGAGATGGGTGTGAAACCCATGTGTGTAAAAGTGAGTTTTTTTTAACAAAAATGGTGGTTTTGAAGAGTCAAATTGTGTTTTTATGTAGGGAAGCATTATTTTATGATTGTTTGAGCTTTTTTAGGGTATCACAAACTTTTTTGAGTAATTTTTTAGGTTGTGGTTAGCTTTGGAAGTATCATTTTCAGTAAACCCCTGGGTTTTAGGCTACAATAGAGGGTTTTGTGGTTTACCCATTGTACGGTGGTATAACTAAGATATGGTTGTGGATTTCAAAGTTTTGACACCTTAGAATTATTTCCTCAAGAGTTGGTAATGTTTGGATAAGTTTAGAGTATAGACCCTTTGTTCAACTAGATCAATCCCTTAAGGGTCTAAAGGGCAAAATGGCTTCAAACTTTAGCATGGGGTTACTAGGACACTGTGATACATAGAAAATTCTTGTCTAATCCTATGGGATCATGTTGGGTCTCTCTAAAATAACCTCTCTCAGTTTTCATTATGTCAGAGTGATTTTCCTGTGGTGTTCAATTTTCAGTTGATGGAAAAAGTGTCAAATGCAAGCAATGGAAAGTTGCAAGGTGGTGCAACTTTCATTCAACAACTTGTGTGACCAAACGAATTGTTCCAATGCATCTGAATAGGAATGTGTTATGCTATGCATGGTCCTTTTTTGCACCCAAACATGTAGAATTGATCCTAGCTACGTTCAACTGAATCGATCCCTTAAGGGTCCAAAGGGAAAAATGGCTGCAAACTTCAACATGAGGTTACTCGTACATAGTGACACTTAGAAAATTCTTGTATAATCTTATGGGATTGTGTTAGGCCCCTCCACAATAACCTCTCTTGGTTTTCATTATCTCAGAGTGGTTTTCCCGTGGTGTCCAGTTTTCAGTTGATGGAAAATGTGTCAAATGGAAGTAGTGGAAAGTTGTAAAGTGGTGCAACTTTCATTCTACAACCCGTGTGACCAAATAGACTATTCCAATGCATCTGAATAGGAATTTTTACACTAGGCATAGTCCTCTTTTACACCCAAACATGTGAAATTGTCTTGAACTATGTTCAACTGGATTGATCTCTTAAGGGTCCAAAGGGAAAAATGGCTACAAACTTCAGCATGAGGTTACTCGAACACCATGATGCTTAGAAACTTCTCATCTAATCCCATGGGATCATGTTGGGCCCCTCTACAATAACCTCTCTCGGTATTCATTATCTCAAAGTGGATTTCCCATGGTGTCCATTTTCAGTTGATGGAAAAAGTGTCAAATGGAAGCAAAAGAAAGTTGCAAAGTGATGCAACTTTCTTTCTGCAACCCGTGTGACCAAATGGATTGTTCCAACGCATCTGAATAAGTATTTTTACACTAGGCATGGTCCTCTTTCACACCCAAACATGTGGAATCGCTCTGAGCTACATTCAACCAGATCGATCCCTTAAGGGACCAAAGGGAAAAATGGCTGCAAACTTTAGCATGAGGTTACTTGGATACCGTGATGCTTAGAAACTTCTCGTTTGATCCCATGGGATAACGTTGGGCCCCTCTACAATAACCTCTTCTATTTTTTGCTATCTCTAAGTGGTTTTCCCATGGTGTCTAGTTTTTAGTTGATGGAAAAGGCGTCAAATGGAAGTAGTGGAAAGTTGCAAAGTGGTGCAACTTTCATTCTGCAACTTGTGTGACCAAACAAAATATTCTAAAACATCTGAATAGGCATTCTTACACTAGGCATCTAGTATACTTTCTCACCCAAACATGTGAATCACTCTAAGCTATGTTCAACTGGATAGATCCCTTAAGGGTTTGAGTGTAGTATGTTGAAATAGGCCATTCCACCTATTGTTTAGGTTGTGTTTTGGTGATATGGGCCTGATTTAAGTAGGATAGGGAGTAGGAATAATAAAATAGCATTAGTAAGGGCATTGGAAGAGATTACTAACGTTTCCCTTATTCAAAATTGAGGCCCCTTAAAAGCAAGGCTAGAAGAGGTGAAAAGAATAAATTTCTTGAAAATAAGTTAGAATAGGTTGGAAATAGGGTGAGATTGTGGAGTTTGATGCATTCAAAAGGTCTGCAAGGACAAGGGAGTTCAAAAATATGTTATGGCATGACATGCCCTAGTTGGGAAAATAGGGGTTTTGAATGAAAAAGAGAGGTTTGAGGGAGTAAATGTGGGTAAAGTCAAGGGGAAACATAATTTGGTGGTCAATTAATTTTGTGCAGGTAAAATGAAGAGTGTTGGAATTGGTTTTTAGGTTTAGGTTTGGGGGTTCAATTCACCAGTTTGGCCAAATTCTTTTGGAGGGGGGTTCAGTTCATTTTGGGTTCGTTGGTACAAAAAACATGTAAAAACAAAATATATATCTATGCAACCTAGAAGCATGAATTAGGATTAGAATATCACATATCATCATATAAACAAAAAAACCACCATAAACTTGAATGTCATTTAAAATAAAAAAAAATTCAAAATAAATGTGTTTATAACCTGCAAAAAAAAGTGAATAAAATCACGCTAATTTTCACGTGAAAAAAAACCATGAGACCATAGCTTTTTGCTTACTATTATGCTTTGATAGATTTTTTCCAAGCATCCATAGCTTGTTTGAAAGTACTTTTTTTTAGGCTTTTAGCCATAGTAACAAGGCAGTGAATTGTTTGATAAAATGCTTTGGTAGACATGTATGAAAAATGTGGTAGCATAGACAAGGAAGTGAACTGTTTCAAAAAATTTCTCAAATAAATGTGGTTTCATGGTGATGGAATGGCAAGACAAATGCCATGACAAGCAAATTGCTATGAATTTTCATGACATTCCATCACCATTGAGACACATTTCTTTGAGGCTTTTTTTCAAACAGTTCGTTGCCTTGTTTATGCTATTGCTTATTATTATGCTTTGATATATTTTTTCCAAGAATCCATAGCTTGTTTGGAAGCACCTATTTTAGGCTTTTAGCCATAGTATCAAGGAGGTGAACTGTTTGATAAAATGCTTTGGTAAACATGTATGAAAAATGTGGTAGCATAGACAAGGTAGTGAATTGTTTGAAAAAATGCCTCCAAGAAATGTGGTCTCATGGTGATGGAATGCCATGACAATCGATAGAAATTTTCTTGTCATGGCATTCCATCACCATGAAACCACATTTCTTTGAGGCATTTTTTTCAAATAGTTCATTGCCTTGTCTATGCTATTGCTTACTATTATGCTATGATAGATTTTTTCCAAGCATCCATATCTTGTTTGAAAGCACCTATTTTAGGCTTTTAGCCATAGCAGAAAGGTAATGAACTATTTGACAAAATGCTTTGATAGACATGTATGAAGAATGTGTTAGCATAGACAAGGTAGTGAACTCTTTTAAAAAATGCCTCAAAGAAATGAGGTCTCATGGTGATGGAATGCCATGACAATCAAATTCTTTTGATCAATCATGGAATTCCATCACCATGAGACCTCATTTCTTTGAGGCATTTTTTCAAAGAGTTCACTGCATTGTCTATGATATTGCTTACTATTATGCTTTTAATAGATTTTTTCCAAGAATCCATAGCTTGTTCGAAAGCACTTGTTTTAGGCTTTTAGCCATAGCAACAAGGTAATGAACTATTTGACAAAATGCTTTGGTAGACATGTATCAAAAATGTGGTAGTATAGACAAGGCAGTGAACTGTTTGAAAAAATGCCTCAAAGAAATGTGGTCTCATAGAATGCCATGACAAGCAAATGCAATTGGCAACTACTCCTATTTATTATTTATGCAATGTGAAGTAATTGCATAACTACTTAGGTTGACTTTGTAAAAACTATATTGTAATTGAAATTTTGTGATCTATCAGCATCTAGTTATTAGTTATGCAATGTGAAGCAATGCTTTGAGTTTGCAAGATGTGCAATGCAATGTAATCAACGATATGAATATAAACTATAAAAATCTATTTTTTACAATTTATTAGTTAAACTCTTTATTTTATTTTTTCTCTATATCGCTATGCTATGGAAATTCCTTTAAATTTTTTTTAAAAAGTTTTTATCTCTTGTTCTACCTTTTTTACCTTTTTTTTTAAATCTGATTTTTTTTTTTATATTTTCTAGACTTTTTCCCAATTTTTTCAAAAATCTTATACTTTTGGTTTGCCATTTTTTCCCCAAAATATTTTTTCTACTATGGTATAAAAACATATCTTTTTTTAATATTAAGGATACTTTTTGAAACTTCCATGCATTTCTAATCTAAAAGGAAAAGTCTTTTGCCTAATCTGTATGCAACCATGCTTTTGACATTGTCAAAAAGAGAAAAACTTCCTGAATGATGCAAAGGCATGGCCAAGTAGTTCTAACTCTTTGCATGAGATAAGAGAGATGTTGAGAGTACATCAAGTCAGTGAGCAAAAAAGTGTAATGTGTTTTAGTTTGTAGTATTCCTCTGTTTCTCTACAAATGTGTGATAAATTCTCAGTTCAAATATGGACACCAAATATTGATAAAAAAGATTTGTATTAACCAAATAGCCATGTATACATACATCAATATATGTCGATATAAGTATAAAATATAGCTACAAAAGAGCCATATAGGCTTACAAGAATGTCATATAGGCATACAATGTAAAATATATCCAATACAAAATATGTACAAAATTGTCATGTCTAGGCATACAACAAAGGGCTTTGGAATCAAATTTTATTTCTCTCCATGCTCTGGAAATAAATTCTTTCCATTTTTTTGGAAATCTGATGGCGATAAGTCTATCACTCATTTTTGTTGTGCTTAAGGAGTTCTTTTGCTCCTCCTCCTAGGGTTTAGCTCCTGGTGAAGTTTTAACTGTTACAATAAGAAGTAAAGACATTAATATATAGAAATTACATTATAAAAAATGATATATTTAACAAAATAATCACTTACGGCCATCTCACGATCACTCTCCACAATGGAAATATTTGCACACCGATGTTGAGTCATGCTCAATCCCTGTATAAACCATCCAAATAGGAATTAAACTATGAATCAATAATGGTTTGATTTTTCACTAGAACTAACATCTATAACAACGAATGTAAATTGAAATTTAGTAATTTGCATCATACCTCTCTTCTCAGAGCCATCAAGGATTGTATAGTGGATGAAACACCGATATCAATTTCCCTTGTAACATTTGGATGTGTTTCCAAAACCAACATCTGAAAATAAAACAACAAATTATTCAATCAAAAAAAAGTTACAATAGCGATCCATGTCACATGACTTATAATGTAAGAGATCTAATGAACAAAATTTTGAGTACAATTATTAAACTATATATTTTTGAATATCATGCTTACTATTTTCTCTATCCATATCTTGTTCAAAAGGACGTGTTTTTAGGCTTTTACCCATAGCAGCAAGCCATTGAACCATTTGATTAAATGATTTTGTAGACATGTACGATAACTATAGTGGCATAGAGAAGGTAATGAACTATTTGAAAAAATTCCTCAAAAGAAATGGGGTCTCGTGGTGATGACATGCCATTACAAAAAAATGCATGTCATGGCATTCCATCACCATAAGGCAGCATTTCTTCCAGGAATTTTTTCAAAAAGTTCATTTCCTTCTCTATGGTATTATTGCTTACTATTATGCTTTGATAGATATTTTTCCAAGTATCCATATAGTTTGTTGGAAAGCACCTATTTTAGGCTTTTAGCCATAGCAACAACTGCAAGGAAGTGAGTAGTTTGATAAAATCCTTTGGTGAACATGTATGAAAAATGTGGTATCATAGGAAAGGTGGTGAGAAGTTTGAAGAAATGCCTCAAAGTAATGTGGTCTCATGTGGTGATGGAATGGAATTCCATCACCATGTGACCACATTTCTTCGAGGCATTTTTTCAAACTACTAACTAGTGCAGGAGTACCTTACTAGTTGCCTCTCATAGGAAATTTTTTGTATAGATTGAATGCCCATTTGTAAATTCATGTAAAGGTAATATAAAGACCTACTTCATTGTATTTAAGGTCCTTAGGTGGTCACAAAAAAATAAAAATCCAAATGTTGCTAAAGATGGGAAAAATTGTAAAAAGGAAAAGAAGCATGGAATATTAAAAGTCACAAGGCAGTTTAGGTAGTTTCACTCAATGAGGGAGATTCAAAAGGTAGTTATTTGATTGGGAATATATATAAAAGCATGTAAAAGGCGAGTAGAAGAAAATATTTTGTATTCTTGAATCATTTTCAATAAATAAAGTTTTGTGTTACTATTTTCACTCTATTTCATTCTTGAATCCAATTCTTGCACAGGCTATATATTTATTTGTTCACTTTATGCAGGGTGTTAACAATCATCTAGTGATGTTTTGAAGAGTTATCATCAAATTTAAAAGCTAAGGTTTTTGTGGTCTGTCAGATTAACTAGTCAAGGGTTTTGAGGGTCATTTAAGGCTTGAATTCACCATCCCACCAATGTATATTTAGGAGATTGGTGGGATGGAATTTATAGAAGGTATTTAGAATGTTTTAAGCAATTTGTGAGTGTACAAGAATAGGAAATCAAGAAATCTCTGATTGGATGCTATACAGGAAATACAAAGTTTCCTTCATGGAAAGCATGGTTTCAGGGTGGTGTTCAATGCAAAAGAATGCATGAAGGTGGGTGGTGAGTTTCTAAAGATTATGCAAGATATTTCCATGGTGTTTTTGGTGGTGGTAGGAGTATTTAAGGTTTCTAAGTACCTTATGCAATAAACCCTCCTTTGTAGGGCTTGATTTGTGCATATAATAGGGGTCTTTTGGAACAATGATATATGGAGCATTTTTATCACTAAAAATGTTTGATTCTTAAGTTTTGTGACATGATGAATGACTATTTTCATTCCTTTGGTATTTTGGTGATAAACTATGAGAACTTTATTTGTAATTTAGGCCTAAATTAGTAGACCTTTCCAGCGAACAATTCAAGAATCTAGTAATTTCTTTATGACAATCTACTGAGAACTTTTGATATGTTATGATGTGTTAAAAAAGGCTCCTGAATGTACATTGGGAATGTGGATATACAAAGTGAATGGAAAGGAATCACCCAATTAAGGGATATGTGACCTACAAGCAAAATGGTGGTAAGACTGTAAAAGTGTGTAATTATGTAAATATAAAGATTTAAATGTTTATTTTGGCATAGAACCATCAATGTGAAGATATAAAAGGTGTGTGAATGGTTTGGTGAAGGCCTCGAGGCCAAACATGATGATTTGATATGTTGTAGCAATATTTCCCTAGGTGGAAATGGTAATTTGACTACATAAGAACTTATGAATTTGATAAATCAATATTATGTGGATATGAACCAGGTTTGTTTCAGTAAAAAAAATGATGTGATTATCATCTTGGAAGTCAGATAAAATGATTGAGGTGTAAATGGTTGATAGTAGTATCTTGGTCTTCAGGAACTAGTTGGTAAAAGTGAAAATTTGGTGAGTTGTTTAAGGAATTGAAAGATTCAGAGCTCTTTATCAGGTTTTTGCTTTGAATTCAGATAAATTGATGATGAAAAAGGTGTGTTAGGTTCTAATGGATATAGGTTGTAACATCAAAGATTGGTTTTTGGTTATTTGTGCCTTGGTGAATGATGAAAGAGTGGATTGTTTAGTGACTCTAATTAGGTTTCTTGTGCATGGATCATCCATTTTTGTTGATAAATAAGATGTTTGAAGCTTGAGGATGGTAAGAAGAAGTAATGAAATGAGTTGGCTTGTTGTTTCCTTGTGGTTTGCAAATGAAACAATGTGATTTTTGATGAAAAGAGAAAGAAATTTTAGTTGCTTATTCAATTTGATCTTCTCCTAATTCAATTGGGTTAGATGTACCTTGATGATTGAGTGTTTTGATATGATGCTTTGCATCACTAACTGCTTTGTCAATGCTATTGCTTACTATTATGGTTTCATAGATTTTTTCCAAGCATCCATAGTTTTTCATGCTGGTGCACCTTTGCAAGCGCATGCCTCCATGCGAAGTAATTGCATCATACTACTTATGTTGACTTTTTAAACAACTATATTGTACAATTGAAATTTTGTCATCTATCAACATCTAGTTATTAGTTATGAAATTTGAAGTAATGCTTTGAGTTTGAATGATGTGTAATGCAACGTAACCAACAATATGAATATAAACTACACAAATCTATTAAGTAGAATTCATTAGTTAAGTTCTCTTTATTCTATTACCTCTGTGTACATTTGAGTAAATCCACTGGCACTAGGAGGTGTTCGCTTGAAACCTCCAATATTAGCCTGTTCAACATCCAAAATCACATATTAAAATACCATTCGTAAAACAATTCTATTAACATGTAATAAATTTATAATTGTTTACTAGTTACATACCCCACTAATAGGTGTACTGCAGAAATAACTAGGTGGAGGACCGGTCTATCTAGTCTCAACACTGTGACCCTGCAATTTTATTAAAATAATAAAACTAAATTAGTTAATCTTGCATTTCATAATCAAAATTTAATAAATTAAATTCAATGAACATGTTGACTTTTCCCTGATTATCAATGCCATATGCATGATGCAAAATGTCAATTGTCCTCTCCATCCCCGTAGATTGATACACGTAGCAAAATAGAGATCCTGCATAGTAGCCTCCTGAGTGTCGGTGGGGTCATATGAACAAGTCACCCCGCAATATTTTGACACACATGGGTTTGAAGGCCACCACCTGAAGACTCCCTTGGATGGCACTGTACAATAGGGCTAGTATGATGGATGACACTTTGGGTCAAAGTGTTGATCGCTTGCAATGTCTCTACATCGACACTCTCCTTTGCAATGGCAGGCATAACAATGTCCTCACTAGGTGGCCTAGTGAGAGGTCATCTCCTTTGTTGCGTAGGATCCGGCTATGCACTAGGCCTATCCTGAGCCAAACCCCCACCTCTCACCTGGAACTCTCTCATATCAAAATAATTTGGGATCTGGTTCAATACAAACTCATTGTATAGTTTCCTAAGAAAATATTTGGGGACTTCACAATTGTTGCATGGTGGGTAATCAAATACCAAGTACCACCTATCATAAAAAATGGTTCCTAATCTCTTAGTGGTGGCACCAATGAATAGGAAACCTCTTCGCATTGAGGCTAAGATTTTGATGTGCTCTAGGGTCAATGAATAAAGAGCACAAATCACCTTTAGTAATTTTTAAATCTTTTACTTGTTTATATTATAGTTTATTTGCATAATATGCCCTAGCTACCTGCCTCCTATCTTTCCATCCAGTTACTTGTTGGGTAATTGAATCTACATTTTTTAACATCTCTTTCATTGAATTTTTGAGGGTAATTCTTTTTGTGGTTGAAGCATTTGGATCACTCAACCTACTGATAAAATCATCAATTTATTTTTTATTGTTTTCAATTTCACTCCTCAAACTTTGTTGAGTGCCAAGAGGGTGTTGAGTGATTGGTGGGGAAGGTTGATTTTGTTGTTGAGGATCTGTGTGCTTTTCTTGTTGAGGATTTTGAGGATTTGCAAGATCATTTGCATATCCTACAAATTTTAAAACAAACAAAATCAACTTGAAACTAAGAAATTCAAAACAAATAGCAAACAATACTTACCTCCCACACCTCTTCATCATCATGGTGCCATCTTTGCAAAGAAAAAGTAGTTATTGTTGATGAATTTTGTAGAATTCCTCCTCCTAGAATGGGAGCGCAAAAATGAGGGTTTTTGGCCACAGGAAAAGCAGAAAAATAGACAACAAAATTTATGAATCACTTTCACTTTTTTCTTTGCTTTTAAAATGACATAACACGAGCATGTTATAACGCACTCACGTTATGTCATTTTTTATTTTTTTTTGGAATTGGCCACAAAAGTGTAACCAAACTTCATGCACCCACCCTAATTTATTAATTCCTCATTTTCATTCAAAATGACATATTTGAGAGAATATTCTCCAAGTTTGAAATCTCCCTCCAAATTGACATGTACATCCAACAAAGCATTTAAATCCCCTCTTAAATATCCCCCACTTGGCATTTAAGTCTCTTTTCTTCCTCCAACAAGACAAATTTGAAATTTGAAAAAGCCACCTGATGTCATTTATTGGCACATTCACCAAAACTTGCACACCCTTCATCCTATCATATCTTGAAAAATGGCATCTTGTCATTGGTTTTTCTTTCATCCCACATCCTCCATGTTTTGCATTCTTCCATCCTTCTTGCTTATGAATAGAGGCCTCCTCTATTGTATTACTCCTTCACAATCTTAGGAAACTTGATACACATTCATCTTGCACTTGGTCATCATCTTGCATATTTTTATCATCCAAGAGTTTATCAGGGATTGGGAAAGGGCTTCCTTCCACAAAAGCACCAATCCACTATGAGATAAATTTGATTCATGTTATTATGTGTTTTATTTAGTTTCCTTGTTTTCTTAGTTGCATACCTAACATGATTTAGTATTTCATAGAGATTCTTTGGTTTGCTTTGTTTTAACTAACCATGCTAATGTTTGTTATAGTTAAAGCGCTTATGCAAATTTAGCATCTACAAACATTGATTCTTAGTTTTTCAGGATTTGAAATTGTTTTTTGTGCTTCTATGGACTGCCTTCTATTTTTTGTTTCAATTTCTAGATTTGCTATTATTCCATTTTCTTTCCTTTCAAGTGTAATTACAAGCATATAATATTTTTTTCATTGCACTTTTTTTGGTTTATCTCTTGCTTGTGTACTTGGTGTCCTTCTGCTAATACTATGGTTAGACAAAGTGCAAGACTCATGGTATCTCATGATAAGACACTTGATCTTAGGTTATCAAGTTCTCTTACTTTTGGTATTAGTACTGTTTCACTAGGTATGGACCATACCTTTGACACCTCTTTTACTATACCTACCTTACCTACAAGTGTTGTATCGAGAATCTAAACAATGGTTGATCATATTACTCAAGAAAACATGTAATGAAAATACATGAAGACTTAGCTCATTTAAAAGATAGTGTAAGTATTGAAAATATTTCAAACACAGTTATACTTTCCATATAGAACCTTCACTGTATGATGGAAAGTGATGAGGGATTAGAAGTTGTGTGTAACATAGCTCAAATCTTCAGAAAACTTCTTCCCCCCACCACTAATGGTGCTCAAGCCTCAAATAATATGCAAAACCAAGGAGGGAATCAAACTCCTCCTTCTTCAACCATAACCTCAATTCCCACCTATACCATTCCTCAAGTGACCACAACAATGCAACCAACTAGTAGCATTCTTCCTACCTCGAACATTTCCACTAGTGTTCCCTATACCTATGTGGCACCTAATTTCATATCTCCTCATGTAAGTAACTCATTTATTATTCCTTCCAACACATACATACCACCACCCTATTCATCTCCATTACCTACTACAATAAATGGCCCTATCATTAACCACCTCTTACAAAGTCTTTCATCCATCCAACATCAATCAAAATTGAAATGGTCCACCTTCATACTATGTTAAGAGTAACCCATTGTCCTTGGAAATATTGAGCACTCCGGTGCCACAAGGTATAGAGATACCTAGATTTGATGAATATGGAGGAAAGGGAGATCTTTCTAATCATGTTAATGCCTTTACTGCTTTGTGTAGTGACTTTATCCTTGAAGAAAAATTGTTGGCTAAACTCTTTCCTCGCTCCTTGAAAGACATTACTTTGTACTAGTTTTCTGCATTACTGAACAACTCAAGTCATTCATTCAATGAACTTTTTGAGGCCTTTATTAACCACTTCCAAGTGCACATGGTCCCTAAAATGACATTAGATGATTTTATGAGATGCAAACAAAATGAGGGTGAAAAGGTCACTGGCTTTATTTCATGCTATCAATCGCTTTATTCCCAAATTAGTGTGAAAATTTCCAATTCCCACCTTCAAAAGATGTTTATAGAAAACTTACAAATAAATATAAGGGATAAGCTTAAAATGATGAAGTTTCCTTCCTTCATGCATTTATTGATTGTCCTTCGAGACTATCAAAATTTCCTAACCAGTAGTGAACCAAAAACCAACCCTACACATCCTGAAAAGACTAAAACCTCAAACCAAAACACTTACCAACCTTTTCAAAGAAAAAATAAAATTTTCCTTCAACTAAATTCCACCTCTCAACCTACCCAACTAGTTGATACCCAAGTAGCTACTATAAAGAAGAGTAATACTTATATCTTTGGGGATCCGCAAAGATAGTTTACTCCCTTACTCGACACACTTCATAACATTATGACCCAACTCTTTAAAAACAACGTGCTTACCTTACCTCTCGCTCGACCCCTTGACACTAGCAAGACATTACCTCTGAATTTTAGACACAATTCCTATTTTGCTTATCACCAACAAAATGGGCATGATACAGAACATTGCAAGCATCTTAAACATCTCGTGTGCAAAACCTCATTGATTCTAGTCATATCCAAATTGGAGATGTAAATGACAAAGGTAATAAGTATGTGTCTCCTCCCAACCAAAACTTGAAAATTTTTACCAATCCCATGCCCAACCATAATATTTCATTTATTAAGGCTAGTGAAACTAAGACCGATGTGATGAATGTTGACATAGATGATGAGAATTTGAGAAATTATGAACAAATTCCTATGGATGATGATGAACAAACTCATATGGATACTAATGAACAAAGTACTATTGATACAATGATAGTAGTTGTTGAAATTGAGCCTCGTAAATAGTAAATGATTGATATTAATTTATCTTGAAAAGAAACAATCAAACATGCACCTGATGGTCCTCTTTACATAGCCAATAGAATCAATAACAAGATCACTCCTAGGATTTTAATTGATCTCGTATGTGGAGAGAATGTGATCATAGAAGAACTTTTATTTGTGCATGAACTTTCTCAAGATAGATATGATAAACCAAAATCATGGATTAAAACACATGATGGTTTTTCTCATGCTACAATGGGCTCGATCACACTCCCTTTACAAGTAGGACCAAAGAAATCAAATTTATCATTCTCTATCATCTCTAACTCGGGCCAATCTCATGTGAAGTTAGGCTATAAATGGATTTTCTCCATGAATACGGTCCCATCCATTGTCCACAAGTGCTTAAAGTTTCTAGTCAACAATGAAATATTTATGGTAAACCATAGTGGCTTTAGACCCTCGTCTTCTTGTGGAAATTTCTCTTTACATCATTTTTGGCCTGAACCTATGAAGCCTATAAAACCTCATGAAAAATTTCTTTTCATAGCATACAAAAAATTCAAAGCCAAATGCATAGCCAAACTATCTCTTGAAAACTTTCCTCCACCCATGCTTGAACCTCCACCAGCTAAAGAAAAAAATGCTAAGTCTAAAACTCTTCCAACAAACCAAGACCCACCCATACACAATCCCTTGCCTATTTCCTACAAGAGACCTCTAAAAAATAAAACTAAAATCTTAATCCACCTCCTAATAAAATTTATAGAGCTAAAGAGAAAGTGGGTGTGAACTGTAGATTTTAGGGGTGTGAAATGCTATGACTCTTTTGCTCAATTAGGGTTTTTCACCTAAAGGAAAGAGATAGACCCCACACCAAAATCTAGGTGGTTCACTCAAACTAATGCAATTATAATAAAATTATGCCCAACTACAATGATATAGATGAAAAAAACTGATAAAATTGATTGATTATTTATGCTAAACATAAGAAATATGAAGTGTTGTAAAACACATTGTGATATGCAGAAATGAACTAGAAACATACACAAATGAAATCAGAACTTAATGAAACTAAATAGACTGCACCTAAAGATAGAATGCTGATTCTGGAAGGTTTTGGAATGCTATAGAAATCATTGTTGAAGACCAGTGGGACTCATTTTCCACTAATGGCAAATCAGACCTGCTTCTAGTAAACTTTGTTGAAACTGGTTTTTGATTGTCGGGAACTAAAATATGAAGAAATAAAATTTTTGAGCCTAGTAGTGTGACTCATTCACCACTAATGGAGAATCAGTACACCTATAGAAATTTGCAAATTCTAGAGTCAACTCTGTGGGTCTAGATTTGCACTTGTCTTCTTGTCAGGTTGACAGAACCAAATCTACAAAAAATGGGTTGAATGTTGTCTCAAAGCTTGAATTAGGGTTTGGATGACTTGAATAGCTTTGATGACTTTTTGACCACTTTTCAACACCTATTTCTTTGGAAAATCTACCTAAATGACTTGCAAGCACACATGTAAAGACAAGAAA
The DNA here is from genome assembly GCA_007258455.2 of Sequoia sempervirens. NCBI lineage: Eukaryota > Viridiplantae > Streptophyta > Pinopsida > Cupressales > Cupressaceae > Sequoia > Sequoia sempervirens. The sequence goes on from VDFB02193867.1 coordinate 453,631,351, forward strand.
AATGGTTAAGGGTTAGAGTATAGGGATTTTCCTTGGTCAAATCCCACTTTGGTAATCAAACCCTTGATAAAGAAATGAAATAAAGAAAAAGAAAGGAATGATGAACAAACAACATGCAAGTTTCCTAAACTCACAAAACCTTTGTTGTTGAAGTCTAAATATATGTCAATGGCTTCTCCAAAATGATTGATTCAATAATGTTATGTTGCTCAAATGCTTGAATGAGATGATTGAATGCTTGAATGAATGGGTGAATGGGGGGAAGGGATAAAATGGATCAAAAAACACTTATTTATACATATTTATGCCCTAATTACTCGAAGATACAACACCATAGGCTGACATAAGGTCTTAATGAAAAAAAACCTTAAGGAAATTTGAATTTATTTTGAATTTTGTGCCAAGAGGGACTCATTCGCCACCCATGGTGAATGGGTCCCATTCAAGGCATGTAATTGGGTTTCAGGAATTAAGTTGTCTTTAATGTTGAGTGTTGGGTTTGTATTAAAAAACACACTTAATTAAGGCCTATAAGTGCATAAAGGGGCCAAATAAAGTATAAGAAAGGTGTAATTAGTGATGACAAGCCTAGAAAAGTGTGAAAGTTTGTTACAAGACTTTACAACACTTCATAATAGGACTTTGTAAGGGATAAAATGGAAATATTTAGATGAATTATAATAAGAAGAGTGTATAAAAGTGTATAAATGTGTTACAACACTTAGCAACACCTTCACAAGACATCATAAAGTCTTAATAATTTGAATATGCAAGAACTAATGTGAATGTATAAGTTACATTACAACATTAAATCTAGGAAAAATAAGCCAAGAATCATAGGAAGAAGACCTAAATTACCATGAAAATGTCCAAAGATCCATTTTTCTATGATACATTTAGCCCCCACTTTAGTGAGAGGATGAACTTACTTCAAACTCACACTAACATAGCCATGCATATTGAGAGGGGTCCAAATGCACTTATGCTAGCAAGATGAGATAACAATGATCAAGAGGGATGATCTAGCCCCTAGGATGAAGATATCATGGAAAACTTAACATAAGAACAAAGGAACATGCATATGAAAGAGAAGAGAAAAGATAGAGGAAAAGGAAAAGGAAAAGTTAGATCAAGCTTCAATCATTTGTCCAACTAGTTGTGGATCAAATCTATTCTATTTATCCAAAAAGAAAATGCATACTCACTTTGGGGCGATAGAACTCATGGTTGTCCATTGGGTAAGAAGGCCCAAAAGGTGAAAAACATACGCTTGGCTGGTATGTAATCACAAACTCATAGGTGGCTATGGGGAAATTCTTGCCTTAGCATGGGATTCCTGCTCAGCCATATCAAAGTTATACCTCCTAATAACTTTAATAAAGTTCCAAAAGAAAAATGTAGGTTCATGCTTCATGAGAGAAGAAAATCTTCGTATGCTTTGTACTCATGAACAAATGCAATGGTACTACAGGCATGCAAGTTGTGTTATGCAAGGTGGCCATGTAAATACAAAATGGTAAAATGTAAAATGTAAAAGATGTTCAAAGGAGTCTTGTTAAGTTCGTGTGAGGTCTATAACCTAGGGAACATTGTGTCTAATGTCTCCAAGAGAGGACCGATCAAAGAATATAAAATTCACAACTTAGGGGATGTAGTGTGTCACATCAGGCCACTAAGAGGAATTTAATATGCTAAGATAGATCATGCTCATGAAGGACATCACAGACAATGTCATCCACAAAGCAACAAACACATCATATGAAGTGACAAGGGTGCACATAGAACCAAGAAAAAGAAAAATGCAAATGAATAATTCCAATGTATGCCCCCAATTTAAAGGAATTTCTACACACCGTTCTGTGAGCAATTACTTTAAAGTAGTGAATGAAAAATGCAGAAAGAAAACAAGACATGAGAGCCAACTTGGAAATCCCCTATTCCAAGTCATATGTTTCCAAGTAGGGCTTCATCATGCAAAGAAAAGGAACAAAAGAAAGAGGGGTTTCCCCCAAAAAGGAACACACCAAACACATAAGGGATCTATGGATTTGGGGTTAGTATGTTCGTTGCTGCAATTTTTTAATTAAAGAACTCGGAACTATCATCATTCCCCGAATACATAGAACTGAAAGAATGACACAAAGAGAGTGAAAATAAAAGAAAAAGAAAGTTCATTTTGGGTCAACATGAAGAATCATTATAGTCTGAAAACTTTGCATTGTCCCCAAAAGGAGAGACAAAAGCGAAAGAAAAGGAAAAGCTTTTGGGCCAACATTCAAGAGACATAGGGAATCTTTATGATTTGCATCATCCCCAAAATGAGAACACAAAAAAAAGAAAAAAAGGAAGAAAAGGACATTTTGGGTCAACATGGAAGAGACATAGGGCATCTCAACACTTTGTGTCATCCCCAAAAGGAAAACAAAAAACAAAAGAAAAAAAAAATGTATAACATATAGAATCTTGAACGAAGGTATAAATAGAGGAAGTGGAAAAAGAGAGGGAGAACATCAAACTCACATTACGAGGGAACATGATGTGCACATACAATCACACCAAAGAAAAGGAAAAATTAAAAGGAAAATGTAAAAAGGCTATTTAAGGAAAATGCTTGAGTCACGTATCTAATAAGTCATCTGCCTCCCAATCATGTTCAGTGTATTGTGAGGGTGGTTGATTGTCCAAAGAGATAATTACAAGTGTCGAATTAGGGGAAGTACCGAGTTCCTCACTTGGTGTAGGAGATTTATCATTTAAGCTCATCGAAGAGTAAAACAAAGAATTTAGATTGTTATGTACCTCTTCATCTATTTTAGACATCTCATCATCATCATCATCATCATCATCAATATTAATCACAACGGGAGGACGGATGGTAATTTCCAATGAAGGATGGATCAGGAGTTGTGGTTGTATCAGATCATTTTATTGTAATGGTTGTAATGAACTATCTTGTGGTGGGTCAGGAGGATGAGGGTGGTCAGGTATTGCATTTTTCAAAGGTGAAGATTGATTTTCTTTTCTTTCTTTTACAGTTTATAATTATCGAGCAAGGAGGCGACGATGGTGCCTACACTCCCTAGAGCTATGGTTTCATTTAATTCTATTTTCAATTTGTGTAGGTGTAAGAGTGGGTTGATCCACCATAGGCTCCTTTTCTTCCCAAGGAGGAGGAATGGAAGGAACCGAAGGAGATGGGTCAATCACTTTCTCTTTGGCTTTAAAAACTTGTTTAATGCGAGGAGGCATGACAAGGTTGGTTTCATTATCTCTTGGGTGTTTAGACGATGAAGCTGAAGTGTGTATTGTTGGTTGCTCATGAGGTTGCACTATTTTTTTCGGTTTAGATTTAGGTTGAAGCATTGTCTCATCTAGGATAGGAGTAGCAGAAGTGGATGGGGACAGGTGGTGAAGAGACAAGTTGGCTATTCATTTGGCTTTGAACTTTTGATAGGAAATAAAAAATAAGTCCTTGCGAGGGGTGATGGGTTCCATAGGTTAAGGCCAAAAGGCTTCCAAGGAAAAATTACCTTTAGAAGACAATGGATGAAAGCCACTATGGTGGGTATGTGTAGGATCATCATGGAAAAAATAGGCCCTTAAGTGGAAAAAATTCAAAAATATCAGAGTTAGGCAACTTGACATAAAAATTTGAATAATTTATCTATATTATTTCAAAAATATGTAAGAGTAGAATCTATAGCAAATTGAATGTAGTTTCTAAACTACTAGGCTTATTTAAAAACAAAAAAAATCTATTTAGTAAAAATTTGAAATTTCAATGCAATAGTACTTAAATTTCAAGGAAAAACTAACTAGGTGTCTGTCTGACCACCCTAACCACAATAAAATGATAATATTTTTATAAGATTCTGGATATAAGTAGAGGACTCATGTCCCAATGTGATGCATATTTTTGTAGGTTTTTTACAAGTAAATAATTAATTATGAACTATCTATTACAACTTTTAAAAAATACAAAATTTTCGTATGTCTGACCACCTTAACTTGGTCAAAACTTCATGAAATTCAATTTTTTTTTTTAATCCTATAGTATGCGAAGCATAGAATGTGAAGCATGTTTCAGATTCAAAAAATGTGATACTGTTTGAAAGCTATAGATTTTTTCAATCAGCCTATCAAGTAGGAATTTAGTCGTAATTCAAACAGAAAATGAATAGTAATAATTTATTAAATTTAAATTAAAGCATAATTTATATTGGTGGAAAGCTGAGAACCTCCTTTAAAAACCCTTTTTGTTTGATCAATTTTGGGTAAAAAAAAATCATCATCCACATGGGCCATCATATCACTTACATATCACTACTTTTTGGCCCATCATACTCCTACACATGCCCTAGTGTACATTAAATATCTCATTGTCAAGCAAAAAATTCAAACATTTGTGAACGACTGAAGGGACAAATTTCATCGAGGGAAGCCAAGGATGACCTAGCCACAGATGAAATTAATTTGATTGTGGGATGATAGAGAATGTCACATCCAATTTTTTAGGTCCTATCTATAATGGGAGTATGATCAAACTTCCAATTGTAGGGCATGCAAAACCAGTATGTGTTTTAATCCATGCTATTGGTTTTTCATAATCCTCTTGATAAAGATCATGTAATACCAAAAATTCTTCAATGATCATGTTCTCGCCACAAGAAAGATCTGTTAATATCCCATTGGTGAGCTTATCAAAGATGTGAATGGCTATGTAAAGAGGACCATCAGGAAGATTTTTGAAGTATATCGTGAGAGGAAAAATTAATATCAAGATATTTTGTAGGTTGGCCCTTATTAGGGATAACATCTATCATTCCTACAATTTCATTAATAGGATTAACATGTGTAACATTTGGAGTAATATCATGTTGTTCATCAATTTTATCGACATTTATTACATCATTCTTTGAAGGTTCACTAGCTTTGACAAATGAAACATTGTGTTTCTAAAGGCATGGGATTAGTGAAAATTTGCAAATTCTAGTTGGGAGGGGAAATGAACTTATTGCCCTGATCATTGACACCTGCAATGGATAGACAAACATAATCAATGAGGTCCTGTACTAGGTATTTGAGACACTTGCATTGTTCTATGTCATGTCCATTTAGGTGATAAAAATGGCAATAAGCATTTGGTTTAAAGGTGGTGGGTAAAGGCTTGGTAGGATCAAGTGGTTTGATTGTAGGAAAAGTGATCATCTATTGTTGTATTAGTTGATGCATTGTGTTATGGAGGGTATCAAGTAAAGGGGTAAACTGTCTCTTTTGGTCCCCATAGGTAAAGGGAATGACTCCTTTAGTGACTGCCACTTGATTATGAACGGGTTGAGTTGGTTGTGGAGGATGCCCCCCGGATTGAACTATAAGAAGCCTTTGTTTGGTTTTCTGAAGTTTTGTGAGTTTTTTTGGTTGCTTGTTTAGACTTCTCAACTTGGATAGAAGTGGAATTTGCATCTTAACTAGTAATCGGGTTGTGATAGTTACAAAGGGTTGTGCATAAATGCATGAAGGAAGGAAATTTCCTCATGGTCAATTTATCCTGAATGCGAGTTTTCAATTTTTCAATAAACATCTTTTGGAGATGTGAATCAAGAATCATGACATTTACTTGAGCATACAATGAATGATAATGTGAAATGAAATCAGTTACTTTTTCATCCACATTTTTTTTACACATTAAATCAGCCATTGTCTTTTTGGGAGTCATATGGACTTGGAAATGACTTATAAAGGCATCAACAAGTTCATTAAATGATTGAATTGAATGATTGGGTAAAGAGGAAAGCCACTCCAAGGTAGTATCCTTTAAAGTCATAGGAAATAGTTTAGCTAACAATTTATCATCAAGGACAAAATCACTGCATAAGGTTGTATAGGAATTGACATGATTAGTAGGATCTCCTTTACCTCCGTACTTCTCAAACCTAGGAATTTTAATTCCTTGTGGCATTGGTGTTCTTAAGATCTGGAAATATAATGGGCTACTATGGACATACTATGTGGGTGGTGCATTTGTTAGGAAAAAGGTGTGTTGTACACCTTGAATAATATATTTAATGTAATTATTGTTGGGTCCACTTTATGTTGCATGAAACATTGGGACATAAGTTAAGTTGTAAAAATTTAATTATTTAATATTGGGGAAAATAAATAAATAAAGTACCTGGAATATTAAATAAGGGGACATAGTTTTGTAATCTCATGGTTTTCGTCACACGATTTTGTGCAATACCACTTATTGGTTTTGTGGGAGCTTGCTTTTATAAAATCAACCAGAAAGGTAGTTATTGAGAGATGCAATTTTGTATGTTAGCTCTAGTTAGCATTTGTAAGGGTTTGAAGCATGTCACAGGATATGTGGTTGAAAGCTTGTTTGCATGGATTGCTTGGAGAGGACTTGTTGTTTCAATGGTGTTCATGGAGACTCTAAAGATGTATTGTAATATTTGTTTTGAATAATAGATGAGATATGGATGCTTTTGGAGGTTGGATTTTTTCCCTCTTGAGGGTTCTCCTAGGGTATATATTGTGTCATATTTTCATGGGTATGTTGTCTATTCTCTTGCATGTGGATTCTAAATACTTATTTGCATAGATTTCTCTTATAAGTTATGTGGAAATTTTCTTTAAATGGCTGTAAGTTTCCAACATGTGGTATTAGAGCTTTGGTTGTGGTTGTATAACCCTTGGTTGAGAAAAATATTGTTTGAATTTGAATCTATGCATTGCATAAGAGAATGATAGGTATGGAAAGATATGAGGGTTTTGCAGGTTGTTCATTGCAAATCTGAGGGTTTGGGTTTGCTCTTTTGATGGGTTTTTTACAGATTTGGGGTGTGAGAAATTTTGGGTGAAATGGGTTTCTTGGTTTTGTATTCAAATGATGGTTTTGGGGGGTGATCTTTCATAAATGATCTCCTAGTCGAAAAAAGACCTCATGGTTGGATCTAGGTTGGCTGAGAGATGAATTTTGATATATAATTTTCCCTATTTTGGTTACTGGAAAAAAAATGCAATTTTTTTTGTAAAAACCCCCTTCTTGTAGTCGTACGGACGAAAAATATTTTATTCAAAAAAAAATCAAATTAAAATATTCGCTCGTGACCATTAATTTTCCCCACAAAATGAAAAACAAAAATAAAATGAAAATTTGGTAAAAATTACCAATTGAAAGTTTGGAAAAAAAAAATTAGAAAAAGCTTTGGGAGGGAAGACCCCCTGCAGCCTGCCCTACCCTATGTTGGTAGGGCTAAAACCCTGTAGATGTAGGGTGGATAGCCCCCCCATTGGTAGGAACTGTCGCCGGTAGGCTAAGCTGCCGGTGGCAGGTCCCCGTCCAACCGGAGACTGTTAGATCCCTACAAATAGCTAGTATAAATTTTTAAATGAATTTTTAAAATCAAAAATAAAAACCACCAGTGATTTATTAAAAAGGACCTAGAAAATTTTGAAATATTAAATTTTTTTTTTTTGAATTTTCATTTCGAGTTTTTCCACCCAAGGAGCGACACCGCCCAGGTGGGGCCCCCGCTCAACCACCAAGGGTGGCTAATTTTTTTTGCCTCAGGTGAAAACTATCGTTTTACTTTGGAGGGGCATAACTTTCACCCACATTGTCTTTTTTTTTACTTCTTGGACTCATTGGAAAGCTGAATTAGAGCTCTATGTTATGGTAATAGAATTTTTTCCATATTTTTTAGTTTTGATAGTGTTCTGCTTGGTCAAATTCAGATTTTTTTTTTAGCTTCAAGAGTGACATTGGGTGCATACAGAGTTAGATTTTGGACTTCAAATAGTTGACGGAAAGCTTGTTTAGAGCACTATATAGTGGATCAGATTTGGAGTTATTTTGGCATGGTTTATTTGTTCTTTATTTATCTAAGCCATTTATGGGTTTCTCTGACTATTGATATTATGAGTCTATGGATGATTGGATCTTGGAGATTTGATGTTAGATTCACTGTATGCTTAGTTGTACATCTCAAATTATTCTTTCATTTGATATGGTTATCAATATATGGTTGGATTTATATGGTTCATTGATGTATCTGCAAGTTGTGTAGCATTGTAGGTGGTCTAGACTTACATGATGCATTTATGACTTTGACATGAGTTGTCTTTGCCCATTGATATTTCAATGTTGATGCATGTTCAATTTTGGTGGCTTGGTTTAATCACTCGCTTTGCTGGTTTTTTTGTCATGTTGAGGAGGTGAGATGGTATTACCAGGCATAGTCATGATATGAGACCTATGCAATTGACTATGATTATGCAGATTGTGGACACAATTGGGTTGAGTTGTTGGTACATTTGGTGGTGTGTTGATGGTGTGTTTGGTTCCTAAACTATGATACTTGAATATAGACATGTTTGGAAAATCAGTTAGAGGTTGATTTGGTGTTTGAGTCTTTTGGTCTATATGCTTATTCTCTTATTTATCAACAACTTGCAATTTACTGATGTGATGATGAGTTTGCATGTTTCAGTGATTGGATCTACAAGTCATGCAGGTTGTGGATTAACTACCCATTTACTTGTAGTGGGATGACTTGGTTGTCAATTATCTTTATTCATTAGGCTTGATGCATTGTTGTTGCAAAATTTGACAGTTGGCCTTGTTCTTGGTCATTTGTACACTGGTATGTGTGCTTAGAGATGAGAGGATGGATGTTTCTTATAGTACCTAGATAGTTGTTTTTTGGGACTTGTAGCATATGGTTTATCATGATGTCATGGATAGCTTGCTTACACTTTTCAATGGGATATTTTTGATAGTGATGGATTGGTGGTGATTGGATATGTTTATGATGGTTTGGAAGTTGTAGGTATCTTCTTGGCTTGGATATTTTGGTTCTACTTGTTATATTACTGACATTTAAGTTGTGTGTGTAGACTTGGATGATCTTCATGAAGAGGATGATTGTCACAATGCCATGTGTGACTTAGTATCACAGTTTAGTGGGAGTTGTTGGAAGTGATGTGGATTCACCATTTGATAGTGGATGGTCTTCTATAGTGATTGTTGGTGTCATGGATGGACTCTTGGTTTCTACTTCTATGCAATGATAGTTGACTAGAATCTTTGGTTTCATTTAAAAGGGATGGTTTTATTCATATTGATTACATATGTTGATTCTTGGTTTAGGGTGTTATTGTATTATTTCATGGTTTACTCTTGATCATATGTTAGAGTTTTGGAATGGTACTTGTTCTCTTGAGACCAAGAAGTATGCATTATTGTATGAGATCTCCTAGTATGAGATGGTTAGATCATGTTGTCATGTTTATGTTCTTGATTCATGATTGGAGTTTTGGCATTGATCTTGTGTGGTTCTCTTGGTGTTGGGTACATCTATCATTTGCTTGATTACTTCATGATGGTGCTATTTTTCATTTTTAGGTTGGCATGAATTTGTTGGTTATAGGTATTCATGGATACTTGGAGACATACATGAGGCTAGAGTTCTCTTTTGATAAGAGACATGTGTTGAGATGGTTACTCTTGATGACATTTCAGCAGGAAGTCTAAGGAGCCTAGACCTTGGTTGGATGTGAGTTCAACATGGACCTATGAGGAGAGTGTTCTTGGATGATTCATGATGACTTGAATGTCTTGGAGGAGCATTCTCATTCCCCACTCTTAGTCTACTCAACAGTTTCACTTGAGAGGTATTGCTCATTGTTACTTTCAGGTGCTTTATGTTTTATACTTTATCTTCTCATGTAGTTGGATCTTGAGCTATGGATATATGGTTTTGGAGGGTTCATTTGAGGAGTGTTGGCATGTTTATCTCATTATGCATTGTGATTACATTCATTTATGTTGAGTTTAGGCCAGATGTATTGGGATTATTTCCTTCATTTGGAATGGATTTAGTTTGATCTTCTTTAGCATGAGAGGCCTACATCCATGTTGATTACATGATACATATGTTATGTTTGATCTTAGTGATTGAATAGTTGGGTGTTATGGATTTTCTTTTGGGGTTTTGTGGAGGAGATCATACTTGACACAGTTGGCATTTAGAGGTGTATGTAGGAGATTTTTCTATAGGTATATGATGTAAAAAATTTCTCTATTTGTTCTTGGTTATCTTCCTAGATGTTTGGTTTCACCTTACATTGGTTTGAGGTTTGTATGGAGCTATTGTGATCACTAGCTTGTGGTCATGTGTTTTCACTTATGTTCTTGGGTGATGACATCGAGTTTCCTTTATCTTTTTCCTTTGTTTCCCAGGAGTGGAGAACTTGGGAGAGCTATAGAGACTTGTGGTGAGAGTTGTTCTTATAGGTTATTGATTTACAAGTTTGCATATCATTGTTGATGATTCCTTAGTACTACATGATGTTGTTTACACTTTCTATATGATGCTATTAGTAGACTTGGTATGCCTTAATTTTTTTCAGATTTTCATTACCCATGTAGTCGGAGCTCTTAGATGTGTATATGCCTTTCTTTGATAGGTTTGCACTTGGAGTTTGTGATTGCAATTTATGGGTGTATATGTTTATGGCATGAGTTTACTACATTTTATATACCTTGGAGGTATGGATAGTTGGATGTATTGGCACTTGTCATGGGTGTTATTTTAGCTTTGGGTTTGTGTATCTTGACAACTACTGTTGCATATTGATACTTTTGGATTGAGTGTTTTTTTTTGGGATATCAGTTGAGTAGGACTTATGCTTCATTGTGACAGATTGTGTGGATTCTCTATTGGATGGCTTCTTATCTTTGTGCATTGGTATGATGGAGGATGAGAGCATTCATGCTTGGGATGGTGATCACTTTGATTCGTGTTGCAAGTCTCTTGATGGAGCACATGGAGCACATTGATTCCATGATGGTATATGTGGCTTTATGGACTTTTCATTTGATTCATGTTTTGAGGTTACTTGTTCCCCTTATACAATGTATACAACAAGTGCAAGAATGTTAGGAAAAAAGTGTGTTGTACACCTTGCATAATATATTTAATGTAATTATTCTTAGGGCCAATTTATGTTGCATGTAACATTGGGACATAAGTTAAGTTGTCAAAATGTAATTATTTAATATTGGAGAAAATAAATAAATAAAGTACCCAATATTAAATAAGGGGACATGGTTTTGTAATGTCATGGTTTTAGTCACACGGTTTTGTGTAATACCACTTACTGGTTTTGTGGTAGTTTGCTTCTATAAAAGCAACCACAAAGGTAGTTATTGAGAAATGCAATTTTCCATGTTAGCTCTAGTTAGCATTTGTGAGGGTTTGAAGCATGGCACAAGATGTGTGGTTGCATGTTTGTTCGCATAGATTGCTTGGAGAGGACTTGTTGCTTCAATGGTGTTCATGGAGACTCTAAAAATGTATTGTAATCTTTATTGTTGAATAATACATGGGAGATGGATGCTTTTGGAGGCTGGGTTTTTTTCGCCTCTTGAGGGTTTTTCTAGGGTATATGTTGTGTCATATTTTTATGGATATGTTGTCTATTCTCTTGCATGTGGATTTTGAATACTTAGTTGCATAGATTTCTCTTATGGGTTATGTGGAAATTGTCTTTAAATGGCTACAATATTCCAAAATCATTTTGATTTTGGTTAATGGTGGATATTTTTTGTTGCATGAAGGAATAGTGTGAAAGGGTTATGTGATGAGAGGGTCAGTGTAAGTGGTATGAGGTGAAAGAGATAATGGTGATGGAGTGTAGGTAGTGTTGGGAAAAGTGAAGGGGGAACTAATAGGAGTAAAGGTGGTTGAGGATGGAACATTCGATGCCACAAAAGAAATAGGAAGGCTAGTTGGAATAGCAAAAGAAGGAATCACATGAATAAGCTATTGCATGGTTGTTGTATATCTCAGTAATTTTTTCATAGCATTTAATCCTTCATCACTTTTGAAAGTAAGTGATGGATGTTGTCTATAGCAAGAATTATAGTGGTGGAGATATTTTCAAGACATAAATCTTGTTGTAAATGTGCCAAATCCTCATGAATGTTCACGACTTTGTCTTGCGGAAGGGAATTAATATTTGTGTCAACATGCATTGTAGGGGAAGGAAAAGGTGTACTAGTGGTAGTATCCATGCCTAATGCACCATTATCAATACTAGGAGTAGGAGCTATGGATAACCCAAGGTCCATAACGAATGTGCTATCATGGGAAGCCATGAGTCGAGAACTTCTCACTAAAGTATTATCAATATGGTACCAAACACTCATACAAATACCATAAGATGTGGGGTGAATGCAAACGAAATGTAAACTAGGAGCAAGAAAATGGCAATAACAAAAATTTTGTAAATTGAAACAGGAATGCAATACCAGAAAACAAAACTGTAGAAATTCTAGAGTGAATATGACAAAAAATGTTGTGCAGAAAGTCCAACTAGACTGATTCACCCAAGGTGGCAAATGAGTCCAGGGGTGGATTTCTTTTGTCATTTTTCAAAAAAATTAAAATGATTTTAATGCTTTTCTAATGTAAAACTAATATGCAGATGCATAATTTGAGTTTTTGTAACGTTTTGAAGTGCAAAAATGAAATCTATATGAGATATTCACTAATGCAATCTAAGAAACCCTAGGATATGAAATGATGCAAAAAGCTAATGTAATTAAGTCCTAGGAAGAAATAAAGCCACATATGCATACATAATATATTCTCATTCTTAAAATAAATATGAGGTGTAATGATGAAAATTGTACTTCCTTCTTGGAGTTGGTACAATTTCTCATTTAATCAGAACCTATTTTAGTACCCTTGCATTTATGACCCTTTAAATCATCATTAATATTTCCCTAACACCCTTTATTTCAAATCTTAAGGCTTATTTCAACTAAAATCCTAACAAAATTAATAAAAGCATTAAATTTTCTAACAACCCATCATTGGCCCACCACAAAAAAATAGGGTGGGACTCATATGCCACCTTGGGCATATGATTCCCCCTAGGCAGGGTGTATGAGTCCTGTGTGGCCCATTTTTAGGGTTTGAGTAGGAAATTCAAGGTTTTAATTCAAAATTTTGGTTGATGTCAGCATTTGAGATCTAAATAATAGTAAATTAGGTGTAATGCATATATAAACAAGCTTTCAAGTCATTATTTTCATCTATAAGAGCAATTTCAAGATCTAGGCTTTCAAAATCATTCAAACATTCTTTCACAAGAGCATTCAAGAGTAAGTAGCAAGCAAAGTTTAAGTCTTCGAGCAACATAATTGTGTTTTTGTAGGTCTTCAAACTCACTTTCATTCAAGATCTAGCATTGTCAAGGATTGATTATGGTTGCCTATGGTGAATTATGATGGATTCTAGGTTGGGGAGATGCAACTATCCATCAAACCAAGCCTAATGACTTGTTTCCTAAGTGATTCCATCCTCCATTTTCACTCTAGTTTCAGCCTTAAGGAAGGTACATGCTTTATTATGGCTTATTATGGTGATTAGACATTTGTGAAAGTGAGTCATTCATCTCCATGTTTCATTCATGCATCTCATTCTAGCATATTATAATAGGGTTGCATTGCATTTCATATTTCCTAATCTTAGATACACTTAAGGTTAGGGTTTGCATCCACATTTACTTTCAAGATCCATTATTTTTATCGAGGTTTAATTACCGAACTAGGGGTTTGACCAAGGCAAACCCTCCCATAAGAAAATCAACACTATATCTTTTTTTGTAGGTCCTTTTATAGATTTATATCTAGAAAATAAAGTTAGGATGGAAGAACAGAGATTGGAGAGAAAATCTAAAATTTTACTTTTCAAAAAATTAGGACGAGACTGATACAACAAAAGTGGTTAATGAGTCCCAGTATAAGCAATTTTCTAGATTTTTGAAGATCTTGAGTCAACACTACAAGATTCTTGTTTAAGCCTAGAAACCCTAGATTGGGACTGATACACCCAAGGTCCAGGTGTATGAGTCCTAACTTGTGCCTTAAAATCAATATTTTTAGCATTCTAGATCTTGTTTCAAGCCTCTATAGGTTTCCAGGTGCACCTTTATAATTTGTCTATTTACTATTTTGATTTGGATTCATTTCTAGGTCATTTAGTGAAGTTTTTCATATCATTAGGTTTTGACATTAGGTCTTACATGTTACTTATCTTTCCAAGCCTTAGCTTGGTGGTGAACCCTCTTTTAGTCCTTAATCACATCCTAGGACAACCTTTAACAGATCTCTCTCATTCTATCCTTAGATTGAGATCTCTAGGTTTTTCTTTAATCAAATAATAGTGAAATAGTGATACAGAGTAGGGTGGATGATCTAAAACTAACTCAAAACAACTACTAGCCAAAGTCTTAACACATCAAACAAGGAGACTTCCTTCACAAATTTCCACTAGGCCTTGTAAGACACAAACTAGATTTTTACAACATAATTTCCACACCAAACCTCATACCCAAAATCTATTTGTAGATTTAGATACCGTTTATGTCCTTTGATAATATATCTCAATTTCAAGTGGGGGTGTTTTGTAACTCAAGGCTCTAAAATTGACTATTCCATTTGACCAAAGGCCTAATTAGGCTTGTTCAACTAGGTCACTATGTGGCTATCACACTTCAGGGTTCAATCCTTCACACCCATGCCTCAAACATGCTAAATAAGGTCTATGCAATCATTTGCAACCACTACAAACCAATTCCCAAGAGAATTTTACCAAACTATAACTTCTATGTTGTTCTTATGCCAAAAACATGAGGTTTTCAAGCTAGGACATCACGAAATTTGCACTTACCACCATTCCTTGCTCCTGCAACTTCAAGAACACAAAACTCAACATTTATACACCCATTCCACTAGGTTTAAGGCCTATTCATCAATGGAATGGCAAGGAAATCATGATTTTTTGTCAAAGCATACCCTAAATGAGGGTTTCAAGCAACCTTTAGTGAATTGGCTCTAATTTACTCTAAACTTAATTTAATACATTATCTATTCCAGTGGATTTTAGATCACTTTAAGGCTGTATAGGGTTGTACCACAATGTGTAGCAGCAAATTGTGCTTCTAAAACACAAAAAATAGTCTTTATTATTCAAAATTCAAATCTACATCATCCAACCTTGTCTCAACATTCACTCATTATTTTTAAAACATTCCTAAGCATATCCAATTGATTCCAACTATTTTCCCAACTCCCCAACCATTCAACTTCCCCTAAGACACAAAATGCAAAAATTGCTTGAGCAACATTTTTGCAACTTTTGCAAAATTTGACAACTTTTCACCAACTAACCCCACATGACTCAAAACATAAAAAGTGGTCTTAAAAGACCTTATTACAAATTTTTAAAAAATAAAATTATCACAACAAAACTTATTGCTTGACCACCTTTCAGCCCATGGGTACCCCTACACCATACTCCCTGAGCAAAATAGACTCAAGTCCCATTGAGGAGAGTGTGGAAACAGTAGAATCCTGCTTGATCACATCATTCTTTGACCTCCAAGTGACAACTCCATTTGGTAAACCCTTCTAATGGACTCAATACTAAAAGTAGGCACTATCCCTTATCTTTTTGAATTATTTGGCACCTAGGTTATGCTCCAACTTCAGAGACCTGTTTGATGGTTGATCCTTGACTCCTTCTTCACCTAAAAATGTTGTTGAACATGCATCAATACCTCTAACCATACCTCATCCATCCTTTTAATTCAAACTTCCTTCTTCTTCACTTCAACTATGTGCTTGGACTTGTCCACATTCCCATGTAGTTTACCCTTGACCTTTTCACATTTATTTCCCATCTCTTCTATTTGATGTTGTGTCCTTGTAGCTATTGTTTGATCATGCATACTAACCTCTAGTATGAAAGAAATAGAATTACCACTATCCCCTTTGGAAAGCAATGAATGGAGCACTCCTCCTATCATCATAGCAACATCTTAAGCCAATCTTGAATCTCCAAAATCAATTCATCCTTGACCTTCAATGCAACAGATCTTGACACTAACTCAATATTATTTCCCTCTAAAATCAAGTTATTCTTCATGTCTACTATTAAATAATGTCTTCAGGTTTAGGAATGGCTTCATCATCCATGTTCTCCTCTTCTTTTACTTTTATGATCTCCTTCCTACCTACCATCATCACATTAGCT
The DNA here is from genome assembly GCA_007258455.2 of Sequoia sempervirens. Taxonomy (NCBI): domain Eukaryota; kingdom Viridiplantae; phylum Streptophyta; class Pinopsida; order Cupressales; family Cupressaceae; genus Sequoia; species Sequoia sempervirens. The sequence continues at coordinate 453,647,463 of VDFB02193867.1, forward strand.
ATTTTCCCTTTGTCCTCCTCTTTCAATGGTGTCAAGGTATAGGAGACCCCATTATTTTCTCTCATAAGTATTCCTCCTTCCATCATACATAGCATGCCTATCAAATTTCCAAGCCCCCCCTAGTAGCAAATGGCATACATGCATGGGTAATATGTTACATAAAATTTTGTCTTTCTACCCTCCTATATTGAACTCCACCCAACTTTGTTCATTTACCAAAAAAAATTGACCCTCATTCAACCAAGAGACTTTGTAAGGGGTAGCATGTGGTATTCTTGGAAACTTAAGTTTATCAACAATCTTAACTGAAGCCATATTATTTTTACTTCCTAAATTAATTACGACTTTACAAACCTTACCCAAGCACTTACAAGTTTTCTTGAAGAGATTCTTCCTTTATGGTGGCTCTTTCTCTACTAGTACCTTGATGAGAGTCCTTACCATGAGTGATTCACCAACCTCTAGAGCAGCATGTTGTGATGTTGAGCCCACACTCTCACAATCATCTCCTTGAAAAATATGATTTCTCCTTTCTCCCCTAGCTGAAGTAGTGGCTTGATCTTCATTGTATTGCCATGCTTGATGTCCAAACTTATTGCATTGGTAGCACCTTCTTGTGAACCCACTAGATCCTCTTCCTTGACCTCCAAATCTGCCTCTAAAGCCTAATCCGCCTCTTGCACCTGAAACTTACTCTTGGAATTTTCTTGTATCTTCTTGGCTCTCATATGACTAACTTGGATTAGAAAATGACCTTCTTCCTTTGGAATTGTTGCATCTTCCCTTGGTTTTTTTGTCTTGTCTTCTCTTTAGCTTTTCTTTAGCCATAATTTCTATTTGATAACATTCCTCAACTATTCTTGGATTTTCCAAAATTAACTCATCTTGAATGTCAAACCTTAACCCACTGAGATATCTAGCCACCTTCTCCACATCATCCTCCACATGACCTACTCTTATACTCAGCTTATAAAACTCATTAGTATAGGCTTTGACATCCATATCTCTTTGTTTTAGACCTTGAAGTTTCTTGTACAATTGAATTACATAATCAACTAGTAAGAACTTACCTTTAAGCTTGGCCACCATTTTGTCCAAAGAGACAATTTTTTACTTACTTTTCTTCCTCCTTTCAATCTATTCATAATCCCACAAAAGTAGGGCATGACCCTTCAATTTTGTTTTTTCCAACTTGACCTTTTGTTCCTTAGGTATATCTTCACATTCAAAGTAATTATCAAGTGTTGTAATGCAATCTAAAAGATTTTCATCATTCAAGTTCCCTCCATACATAGGTACATCCATTTTTACCTTGTGTTTATCTACATTGACTACTCTCAGTAGCTTGGCCATCCTCTGCTCATTAGGATTCAATTCATCTTCATCTTCTTCTTCATTCTCCTCTTCCCCTTCTTGTTTGAGGCCACTCTCATCACCCATGACCATACCTCTCCTCTGACTAGTTTCAACAACATCAAGCCTTGCTACCACCATATATTGTAGTTCCTTCAATCTCCTAATCTCATTTGCAGTCTTCTCTTTCATCTAATTCATTTCCCTAGCCAAAGTGTTACCTTTTGGAGGCATCTTGTTCTCTTTTGCTTCACACTTTCTCTCCCTTATAGACCTACCTATGCTTTAATACCAATTTAATGTAGATCAAGGTGGATGATTTGAAGCTAACTCAAAACAGCTACTGGCCAAAGTCTTAACACATCAAACAAGGTCACTTCCTTCACAAATTGCCACTAGGCCTTATAAGACATCAAATTGAATTTTTCCAACATAATTTCCACACAAAACCTCATACCTAAAATCTATCTACAGATTTAGATACCCTTTATTCCTTTTGATAACATATCTCAATTTTAGGTGGGGGTGTTTTGTAACTCAAGGCTCTAAAATTGGCTATCCTATTTGACCAAAGGCTTAATTGGGCTTGTTCATCTAGGTCACTATGTGGTTTTCACACTTTATGGTTCAATCCTTCACACCCATGCCTCAAACATGTGAAATAAGTTCTTCCCAATTATTTCCAACCACTACAAACCAATTCCCAAGAGCCTTTTACCAAACCCTAACTTCTATGTTGTTCCTATGCCAAAAACATAAGGTTTTCAAGCTAGGGCATCACCAAATTTGCACTTATCATCATCTCCTACTCTTGCAACTTCAAGAACAAAAAAATCAATATTTCTACACCCATTCCACCTAGTTTAAGGCCTGTTCATTGGTGGAATGGGAAGGAAATCATGATTTTCTTCAAAGCACACCCTAAATGAGGGTTTCAAGCAACCTTCGGTAAATTGGCTCTAATTTACTCTAAGCTTAATGAAATTAGGTGAAACCAATTGAAATATAAAAAATATTCAATACATTATTTGTTCCAATGGATTTTAGATCACTTTTAGGTCATACAGGGCTATACCACAACTTGTAGCAGCAAATTGTGCTTCTAAAATGCAGAAAACAAAGTCTTTGTTATTCAAAATTCAAATATACATCAGCCAACCTTGTATGAACATTCACCAATGTTTTTTAAAATATTTCCAAGCATAAGCAATCAATTTCAACTATTTTCTCAACTCCCCAACCATTCAACTTCCCCTAAGACACAAAATGCAAAAACTGTTTGAGCAACATTTTTGCAACATTTACAAAATTTGACAACTTTTCACAAACTAAACCCACATGAATCAAAAACATACAAAGTGGTCTTAAAAGACCTTATTACACATGAACAACTCAAAAAAAAAATTATCACAACAAAACTTATTTCTTGATCACCTTTCAGCCTATGGGTGACCCTGATGGTCGATGCTAGATATAGAATGATAAATATGGTGCATGATCACTATACAATGTTCCTCAATTTGGGAAGAAAAAATACACATATGCATACATAATATATTCCCATTCTTAAAATAAATATGAGGTGTAATGACGGAAATTGTACTCCCTTCTTGGAGATGGCATAATTTCTCATTTAATCAACACCTATTTTAGTACCCTTCCATTTATGACCATTTAAATCATCATTAGTAGGCCCCTAAGACTTTTTATTTAAGTTCCCAAGGATTATTTAAATTAAAATCTTAAAAAATTAACAAAAGCATTAAATTTTCTAACAACCCATCATTGGCCCATAGCAAAAAACTAGGGTGGGACTCATACACCACCTTGGGCATATGAGTCCCCCTAAGTGGTACCCATATGCCACAAGTGGTGTATGAGTCCCGTGTGGCCCATTTTTAGCATTTGAGTAGGAAATTCAAGGTTTTAATTCAAAATTTTGGTTGATATTAGAATTTGAGATCTAAATAACAATAAATTAGGTGCAATGCATGTATAAGCAATATTTCAAGTCATTATTTTCATCTATAAGAACAATTTCAAGATCTAATGTTTCAAAATCATTCAAGCATTCTTTCACAAGAGCACTCAAGAGTAAGTAGCAAGAAAATTTTGAGTCTTGGAGCAACATAATTATGTTTTTGTAGGTCTTCAAGCTCACTTTCATTCAAGTTATAGCATTGTCAAGGATTGATTATGGTTTCCTATGGTGAATTATGATGGATTATAGGCTGGGGAGATGAAACTAGCCATCAAACCAAGCCTAATGACTTGTTTCCTAAATGATTTCATCCTCCATTTTCACTCCACTTTCATCCTAAAGGAAGTACATGCTTTATTATGACTTATTAAGGTGATTAAACATTTGTGAAAGTGAGTAAGTCATCTCCATGTTTCATTCATGCATCTCATTCTACCATATTAAAGAATAGGGTTGCCTTGCATTTCAGATTTCCTAATCTTAGCTACACTTAAGGTTAGGATTTTCATTCACATTTAATTTCAAGATCCATTATTTTAATCAAGGCTTAACTACCGAACTAGAGGTTTGACCAAGGCAAACCCTCCCATAAGAAAATCAACACTATACTTTGTTTTGCAGGTCTTTTTATAAGTTTAGATCTAGAAAAACAAGTTGGGATGGAAGCACAGAGATTGGAGAGCAGATCTAAACTTTAACTTTGAAGAAGTTGATAATCCAACCTCACAGATCCCAATGAACACTTGCAAGCAAATAACCTATCACCAAAGGAGATCAAGAGACACAAGAATGGTGCTCTGCAAACATGAAGCAAAAATGCATTACCCGAGAAGTCAATAATTACAAAGAGATCAATCCTTAAGAAAGGATCTATGAAAACCCTAAAGTGAGAACCCTATGAAGAGGATTAAATTAGCATGTGACAAGAGTCAAGATCATAATTAATGAGACAACATGACTAATTTAATAATGAAAAATAAATATTCCTAAGTTTAGCTTAAGTAAAATAAAGTAAAGTTGACTTAATTAATTAATCAATATGATTAAATTAATCAATTAAACAACCTATTACTCTAACACTCCCCCTTAAGATGAACTTAGGGAGAAGCTAAGAAACTAAGGAAAAAATGCATGAAAGCAAAGATGGGTCCCGACAACTAGGCTAGATGAGGTACCCATGTACAAATGTAAAAGGTCTCTCACAACAGGAGAAAAGGAGAAAACCTTATGGGGAAAACTCCTCTCAAAAAGAGAGAAATACAAGTGAAGGAATAAGAATCCTCCAAACAAGAGTGAAGGACAAAGAAGCCTCCAATCAAGAAGAAATTTCCCAAAAGATAGGAACAAAGGAGAACATGGAAATCACCATTGAAGCATGAAGAAGCTACAAACTCTATCATAGAATGACTAATGAAATGCTGAAAGAAGGAATGCAAGAGTTTCCATACAGTAAGTCCTCCATCTCACTGAAATGAATGGGTAACCATTCGCTACATCTGCCTAGTACATAGGAACAAATACTGTATACATAGCTCACTCCAACATGAAATCAAAGAAGCATTAACACTAATAGTAAAAGCCCCCCATAATGCTGAAAAGGGAGAGACATGGCAGGTACACTAAAACTGAATGCCTAAAAGTAGTGAATGAAGAGGAACCACTGAGAACATCTAAAGGTGTAATCATGAAAGTATAAGCAAATAGAAAGGATGTGACAACAAAAGTCACATACAAATGAGAAAGGTATGAAGGAAAACAAAGGAAAACATCAATCCCCATGGCACTTTATATCACAGTGTGAGTACAACAAGGCACAAAGTAATGTGAAACAATCCCAATACTACACATACAAAGCTAAGTCAATTTATTTCAATGTGTTTACAAATGATAAATACATGCAAGGTGAGCCCATAAATTCCAAAAAATACTACAGCCGAGAAGATGAATTTTTGGAAAATAAAATCTGAAAACCACCTACACCACTAAAAATATCTCAGAAACAACTTTCTGACGATATCTCGTTTGCCCATTTTTGACATCGTATGCAAAAGCTATGCTGAAAAGACTGAAGGAAACTCTAGAAAAAAAATATCTAACTTTTTCTAGAAATAATAGGGACCTAAGAAAAAATCTCCTAAAGAATACCTACACCACTGGAAATTAATTTGAATCATCTTTCTAATGATAAATTGTTTTCTCAATTTTGACACCGTGGGAAAAAGTTATGGCCTCCGGAAGAAAACAACTCCTAAACTACAAAAAACACAGTCAATGACATTAAATTTGATGGCGATATGGTCGTTGCAACAAAATTGTGAGCCTAAATTTAATGGCCAAATGGTCGTTGACGTATTTTTAAAATTTGACTTATTTTAAAAAAATACATTTAAAAAAAATAATAATAAAAAAATTACATGTTTTTTTTTGTTAAAAAAAATCATAAAAAAAATTGGTGTGGCTTGGAAAACACCATCGTCGGTGGTTAGACTGCCAGATGACTATAAGATCGTTACCAACAGACATAGGCGGCAGGTCGTACAGGGCTCACAGGTACCTACAAGTACCATGTACTATGGGGCCCACCCTAAGCCTTAAAAGGCTTTTTTTTTAGAACTCTTTTTTTGTTTTTTGATTTGTAAAAAACAAACAAAAAAAACTTTTATAGTATTTTATTTTTTAATTTTATGACAATAAATAAAGTTGGAAAATAAAAAAATACCAAGACGTGTAAAAAAAATTCTCGATCTACATGTAGATGGACGTATAGGGCTGTACGGGCAATTTTTTTTTTCCTTAGAAGTCAACTGCTTAGATTTCAATGATTTCATAGTCGATCTTAGGATTTTTGGCTACTGTGGACATAATGGTCAGGTTTGTTTGGGCTCAAAATGCCCCAAAGAATCAGGCACCTCTTGGATCTGGCAAAAATGCCCATTCTTCAAACAATCACAGATCTAACAAACATAAGCCAATTTTGACAAAACAAAGGTCAATCTTGACTATTCCGACAGCTCTAGATTTAATGAAGAAGTTTAATTTGACCCTGGATGCATTAAAAAATTGCTTCAAGGAAAGATCTCACAAAAAAAGGAGCAAGAAGCTTGCATATTTGGAGCTCTGATACCATGTAGAAGTTGATAACCTAACCTCACAGATCCCAATGAACACCTACAAGAAAATAACCTGTCACTAGAGACCAAGAGACACAACAATGGTGTTCTACAAACATGAAGCAAAAATGCATTACCTGAGAAGTTAATAATTACAAAGAGACCAATCCTTAAGAAAGGAGATCAAAACCCTAAAGTGAAAACCCTAGGAAGAGGATTAAATTAGCATGTGACAAGTGTGAAGATCATAATGAATGAGACAACATGACTAATTTAATAATGCAAAATAAAGATTCCTAAGTTTAGCTTAAGTAAAATAAAATAAAGGTGACTTAATTAATTAATCAATATGATTAAATTAATCAAGTAAAAAACCTATTACTCTAACAGACTTTTCAAAAAATCAAAATGGGACTGATACACCACAAGTAGCATATGAGTCCTAGTATAGGCAATTTTCTAGATTTTTTAAGATCTTGAGTCAACACTACAAGATTCATGTTTTAGCCTAGAAACCCTAGACTAAGACTAATATTTCCAACCTAGCGTATGAGTCCCAGTGTTCCTTAAATCAAAAAATTTAACATTTTAGATCTTGTTTCAAGCCTCTACAGGTTTCTAGGTGCACCTTTCTAATTTCTCTATTTATTGTTCTGATTTGCATTCATTTCTAGGTCATTTAGTGAAGTTCTGCATATCATTGGGTTTTCACATTAGGTCTTGCATGTTACTTATCTTTCCAAGCCCTAGCTTGGTGGTGAACCCGAGATTTTAGTCCTTAATCACACCCTAGTACAACCTTTAGTAGATCGATCTCTCATTCTATCCTTAGATTGACATCTCTATGTTTTCCTTAGTGAAATAGGAACCCTATCCTTTTGCTCCATCTCCTAGAACATGGGGCACACTATTTTTGTTGTTATATGAGGGAAGATAACTTATAATATATGGTGGACCTTTAAAAGCTATTTGGGTGTTACCATGCTCATGCCAAGATATTTCATAATAAAATTAGAAGTCTAGGGGATAAATAAAAAGGTGACAAATTAGAACCTTGTATAAATGTATGTAGAACAAGATCCAAAGATGAAGATGAATCCTCCAAATGCTTCTCAAGGATCTCCATGCCACTACCAAATTATGTTAAATCTGAATATGATGAATCGAGTGTCATGCAAGATTAAGATATAATAGCCATGGATGTTTGGTGCTCACCATAGGAAAGACAATTGAACTAATGAAAAATTGGTACTTCTGTTGAAGGTGTCAAAATGAACAATAACTAAGTCAAATCTATCTACTCATGAATATCTATAAAATTTTCCACAATAGAGGTAGATGTAGGTAGAGAAAGGTCGCAAGTGTTTGAATTTTACCTCATGACATCTAAAGAAGATGATGATGCAAATCAATAATAATTTTCATTAAAGAGGAGAAATTTTCTCAATGATGTCCTTCAAGTCTATAAGTTGGGACTCATAAAAAACCTATAGTGTATATCAAGTATTCATCCCAAGTAGTTATCTTTAGAAGATAAGAATATTTTAGTGCACTAAATCACTAGAATCACAACCTAAAGTATCTCTAAAATATGAAGTGGGAGGTAGAGATGTAAATGAGATCTCAATTCATGTCATTTGATTGCACTAATCATCTCAGGAAGGTGTGCCCACATAAGATGCTTGAATGTGAACATCAAATGAATCTTAAAATACAAGAATATAGGAGTCCTCATCCTCAAAATTATGAATCATAGATGAGGAATATGAGCCCTCTAAATCTACATAAGGATTCATAGAAGTCAAAGTATCAACATAAGTCTATATATGAGGAGAAGGATCATCAAGAAAAGTATCCATGTCATCTTGTTATTTAAGATCTTATCAATCATTAAACATGATAGGTTTTTTTATCATCATATGATAAAAAAATGGAACAAGATAATATACAATATGATCCTTTAGGAATGGAGGATCATTTGAGTCTACAAATATCTCTAAAATTTCAATCCATAGGTCACATGGGCACTCAATGTGAGTGGTAGCAATCTGGATGCCAATATCAATATAATAACAAAGTAATCCTAGCATATATTTATCCTTGTCCTTCCATATTTTTTTTCCAAAAAGAAGTGGGTTTGGTAACTAGTCCATAAAGATGGGGAAAAAGATGAGACCACTTGAAATGTGTCAAGATTCTATTTCGCTAGGACTTATAGTTATTTTTATCAAATTTTATTATAGCAAGATACCTTTGATACCCCTTATTAACTCCTCAGATTTAGTTACATAATAGACCAATTAAGATACTTAAACCAATAAGATCAAAAATCCCCACCCCCCAAATTCACTCAAACATGAGACCTAAAAAATATGATGATAGAATTTTATAATTAATGTGATTACAATTGCTAATGGCCAAATTAGTGAAGTGGTCTTGACCTCAATGTATTATAAATATTAAAAATAGGTCATAGAGATAAATCTATAATATTGGATACACAATAGGATAAATCAAACTACGCTAATGAGAATTAAATATAATTATTATACATGGATTTTCAAAAAATTATACCTATAAATGTTATCATATGAGTTTGAATGGAACCTTAGAAGTTCTCAAAATGAGAATTACTTAGTATCACCTATAGGAATCTATAATTTATGTAAAATATATAAACCAATATGAAGAACTATTTTTACAACTATAAAACTCTAAAAAAATCCCATATTGAAAGAAATGATTGACAAAAGGTGCAAAAATGAGAAAGAATGGAGATTATGAAGTTCAACACTAAACCTCAAAATTACATTGGAGAGGGAGCAAGAAATGGGAGAGAAATGTTGATGTTAATAGGTTTATTTTAGACTACAAGAATTAGGTAGCCCCCCCTCCATTATTTCAATGCACCTAGTAAAAAAAAAACTGTGCAACCGATGACGTTGGTGCAACATGCCCTTCGATCCCACATGGATGGGGGGGAGACTAGACCTTGTGACCTCTTTCCTACAATAGGATGCTTTAGTTGATCGATCTAGCCCCCCCACCCTATGTTGATGTCAATAGTTGGGAAAGGAATATCATTGAAATATTTCTAAATTCCCCATAGATTTTAAAATAGAATTCAATTTTCTAAAAAACTATTTTTGACCAAAATTAGCTAATTTTGAATTTGAAACAACCATATTCACGCAAAAACCTCCTAGTGATTTAAATTTTTTTTGTATTAGGGGTAGAGTAGGGGTTGTGTCACTATTGGTTAGCTTGAAGTGTCACTACTAGGCAGAGAGGTGTGGAGGGGTTGCAACAGTGTTGTCATCACATATGGTGGAAATAATTGGCACTATGGGTAGTGGGACCAATGATGCTAGATACCATGCAATTGCTACAATGTAAGTGCAACACTTGATTTGTAATAAATACCATATAGAGCAAGATGGTATGATTGTACATCTAAGACAAAATAATTTGGCACAAGTTCTCCCAACACTAAAATAAAATAAATTTTATGTTTAAAATTGAGAGCTTTGGAGCATTTTGGGGTAATGGTAGGGTCCATTTGGCCTAGAAATGCCTCAAATATACTTTATTTGAAGCCACAAAAAAACCTTTGTTAGGAACTTGAAAATATTTTATCTCTAATTTTAATGAAACTAAAGCCAATACTACATTTCTTATCCTTCTAGATGCTATGGTGAACTTAGATTTGTATCATCAAGCTCTAAAATTTATTTAGAATGAAAATCACTAAGAGAACCTTCCCTAAATTTTGATATATTTCCTCTAAAAACTTAAAAAATGAACTAACTTGGCTCTAATATCATGTTATAATTTTACATAAAAAATAATTCCACCCAAGACCAAATTTCTAATATATAATTACAATATATGTAATTGAATATTCAATATATGAGACTAATATCAAAATTTCTTGTTCAATAGAAGAAAATAGCTACTATACAAAGCCTTAATATTCCAAATTTGATGAGGTTGAGGAAGAGGTTAAAAACTATAAACTAAAAGATTAATTCAACTAAATGTCTAAATTTGAGAGGATAAGGAAAATATTCAACTAAATGTACTCAATTATCCCATCCGACCTAAGTAATAAAAATAAATTATTTAAGTAAACTTAATATAGTGAGGTGCAATTAAGTAATTATACCAATATTTAATATTGTTAATAATTTTTATATTTTTATAGAAAAATATGTGTAGAGGTACATATACAACTAAAAAAATCTCTATAAATATGATCTATAAATAGTTAAAGTGTAAATTATAAACTTCTAGTTTTTTACATCACACAATTAAAATACTTGAGAAACTATGCAATTTTATTAGATTTTACTACATTATTAAGAAAATGTGTCTCAACCTTGATCCTAATGTTAAGTATACAAATGAAGTAGTATTCAAACTATGATACATAAAAACTAAATTTTTGGGCTATATACTTTATTTTTTGATAAAATATTGTTTTTAGGTTGTTTCAACATTTCTTTTGGGGATGTTTGTTGTGTAGAAAAATTTGAGGTCTAATTTTTTTTAAAAAGGATCTTTTGGACCAAAATTTATGGTCTATGAAAGTTAGACTTCCTAAATTGGAAATGTAAAAATATCTAGTGCACAAAAAAACCATGTTAGAGAGAATTATATTTGTTGGCTAGTTTATGAAGCATATAATGACACATCATAAGATTCAAATGAAGATAATGAAATGAAAATGAAATTCTTGAGTTGGTTAGTTGATTGTGATGTAGTTATGATAGGTGGAAGGAATACACTGTTTTTAACCTATGAATTCTTCCTAGGATTTGGGTATTTCTTTTCTTACTAGATATTTGGGTACTAATTTTTTGGATGGCTTTAGCTCATTATTTTACAGTTATCATTCAATGGTTTTTGTATTGCTTCTTCTATTTATTGAGCATTTGAGATGAAAGTGTTAATGATGGGTTTGTAAGTATTGTTATGTTATTGAAATTACTCCAAATCTATAGTTGGTGATACTCTTGTAAATAATTTCTTCGCAAGTGGATTATAACTATGTTTATATTACTAAATAATATGTTGTGCTACTTTGGTGTGTTGGAGTTTTCTTTCAAAAGGGGTTTCCCCATATACACCTATCATGATATGATTTTTCATTATGTTTTATATGTGTTTCTTCCTTTTGTAATTGTAAAGATCTAAAATTTACACAATACTCTCCTCAAAAACTAGCATACATGTACCTTGCTTCCTTTCATAAACTATGTAGAATAATATGAAAATATGAAGATTATGCATTCAATGTCATTAAAATATAAAAATATGTAAAATATATGTTGAAATAATTTGATAACTCTTAAACTTGTAAACCAAGAGACACACTTATGAATCTTAGAAACTACAAAGGATGTATATAAATCACATGGGGTAAAAAGATAATGGATTGACTTTTGAAATAGATGTGGAGAATTTTCTTCTTGCAAATTCAATGTGTTTTGTTAAATGTATACATTGAGTTTGAATTGTTAGTATAAAGTAATAGTATTGCCCATTAAATTTGATTTTAAAAATTGTGTATGAAATTTGGAATGATTTACTATAATTTGTGAAATTGATTTGTTTTAAGTTTGGTAGGGGAGCCTTACAATAATAAATGTCTATGTATTTGCCCTTATTTATTAGAGGATGTCAAATAGGTGTGAGAGTAACTATGTGAACATGTGCAATTGACAATGTATATAGATGACATAGACTTATATTTATGTTAACTTAAGGACAAAAAATCTGATCACACCAATAAATTATTAAAATTTATTTGACTTTTCTCCATTCTCATAAAAAGTAGTTATTGTAAATATTTAGACATCTGCTTAATATAAAGAATATATTTGACTTTGAAAAATCCCTCAATTTAATCAAATGACCTCCATTTTATCTACCTTAAATAATATAAATACATTTAGATATTTAATCGAGAGGCTATATGTACCCCACCATAACCACTAGTGGGATGCCATTATGTATGGGATCCCTTGGCGTAATCAATTTAAAAAATAAATAAATAGGCCCGTAATTTTAGTGACATGGTAAAATGGCCATGATTTGTATGCAAGAGTCTTCAACACTAAAAATCTCCATTTTTTTATGCCTAAAATTCAGGAACCACTCGTACTTGTTTCTGCGAACACCTTTCAACCCTCGAAACTTCAGTTTCATTCGATAGAGAAGAGAAAAAATCTTTTAAATCTCTTATCGTGAAGGTCGAGGAAGATTGCGAAAAGCCTGTGCATACTTACATAATGGAGGATAATGGAGGTACAATGATGTGTGTGGCTTACAATCTTCACCTTTGGTACTCTTTGAAGCACTAAATTTAAGTGGCCTGTATTTGTCATTGACGAGAACAAAAGTTGAAGGCAATTCGAATCGGAAGGGCAGATATAATAACGGAACCTACGTGATATTTTGGCTGCACATTCTCATCATGCCAAGCCCAAATACTTGCGCCAGCCACTCATGGCTTGCCTTATATGTACTCTTCATTTCAGCCGTATCCAATTTTGTTCTTCGTACATAAGCTGATCCCCAACTTATAGAGGCCGCCCATGGCTTTAGTCTGATTAATTCTAAATCCCACCGTTTGATTGAAAATCTCGAATTGTCGAAAATTTAAGAATGAAAAAGAAATTTAGACGATCATTTCACAACACAAGATTTGAAGAATTTTTTTTGAGAAAAAACTTCATCAAGAAGAGAGGCCAAGTATGTTTTGTTTTTAAATGCATGATTACAATATACTTACTTCCATCATTCTTTATGTGTCTTCGATTTGACATCACTCATGTATAGAGATTTTCCTCACATTTCACACCTCCTCAAACACGTGCAAACAAAACTTTTTTACTTACTAATTTCTCCTCTTACTACCATCCTAAGCACCTCTTGAATAGTGTTTTCATCTCCTAATGAGACATTCAAGTTGGTTTCACATCCTATCAACTCTTCTTGGAAATCTATTAGCTTGTTTAACATAGGCTAATGTAGCTTGCAATCAAATTGTTAATTTAGTCTATTTGGGAAGCTAGTTTTTTGTTAGTTCCAACATGGTTAAAAACATTTAATAATCATTCCAAAATTAATTTCAAGTATCAAAGACCCTCATAGGAAGTTGGGCACTCAAAACCACTTTAAAAACCAAGATATTTTACCTTTTAAATAGTAATTAGCTTTGAATAAACATATATTACATTGCCTCTCAGTAAATAAAAAGTTACATTACAATAAAATTTTGATGGTAGAAAATAGTTACCACTATTGGTGAAACCTTTATCCCTTATAAGTGATTTACAAACAATATTAGGAGTAACTAAATACATTTGATTTACATGATGGTGGCATCTTAATCCTTTTTTTTTTTTAATTTTTCAACCAAGAGATACATCTAACAAGTCTTGGAAATTATAGAAGATTTATGTAAAACAATAGGAGTAAAAAAAATAGTGGACTAACTTTTGAAATGATGTGTAGAAACTTTTTTTTCTCATAGATTAATGTTTTTTTTTTAAATGAGCGTATTGAATGAGAGTTATTGAATTTGAATTTGATGCATGCACTAATAAATCACACATCTTGATCTTCCATAGATCAAAATTATTTTTTCCATTGAATTTCTCCACCTTGAACCTTGCATTTGAAACCTTTGCCATCTGATGCTACAAAACACAGATCAAATCCTAACATAGAGGCTACAAAATAACCCCTCATATACTAGTTGTTGTGTAAATGGAAATGTAAAACCCACAATCTTAAATAATATTGTAGCACAAGTTAGTTGCAAAAAAATAACAAAGAAAATAAAATGGTATAGTAGAATAATAGATAAGACATAGATTTATGTGGTAAAACTTTACAATATGTCAAGGAAATATCCATGGGGAAAACTATCGACATTCTTATTGCTCAAAGGAATTGATCACGTAGTTGTTGCTATTCAATTGCAATTCATTACAATGATTTTTCCTTCAAAGCAACAAGATATATAATATCTTCAAAATAACAACCTCTATCAAACTTTAAAAAACTAGCTTTGTTTTGTCGCTTTGTTTTTGTTTTTTCTATTGTTTTAACTTTTCTAATGATAAGATTTTGTTTTATTTCTATTCTTTGTTGTCATTATCCAACACAGACAACACAAGATTTACATGATTTCTTTTTTGGGAAAACAGTTCACCAAGAAGGGAGGCCAAGCATGTTTTTTTTTCAAATACAAGATTACAATATACTTAATTTCATCATTCTTTGTGTATTTGACAACACCCATGTATAGATATTTTCCTCACATCTCACACTCCCTCAAACACCTACAAACAATTTTTTTTACTTACTAATTTCCTCCTCTTACTACCAATTTAAGCACCTATTAAATAGTGTCTTCATCTCCTCAATCAGACATTCAAGTTGGTTTCACATTCTAACAACCATCCTTGGAAATCTAACGACTTTCTTAACATGGGCTAATGTAGGTTGCAACCAAATTACTAATTTAATCATTTTGGGAAGTTGTTTCTTTTTCATTCCAACATAGTTAAAAACATTTATTAATCATCCCAAAATTGATTTCAAGTATCAAAAAAACCTCATGGGATGTTGGGAACTCAAAACCACTTTAAAAACTAAGCTATTTTACCTTCGAAAATAGTATTTAGTTTCGAGTAAACATTTTTTTTGTCTCTCAATAACTAAAAGTTATGGTTCCAATAAAACTTTGATTGTATAAAATAGTTACCATTATTAGTGAAGCCTTTATCTTTTATGAGTGACTTACAAACAACATTAGGAGTAAATAAATACATAGGATTTACATGGTTGTAGCACCTTAATCCTAATACTTTTAAATTTTTCAACCAAGAGATACATCTAACAAGTCTTGGAAATTATAGAAGATTTATGTAAAGAAACTAGAGAAAACAATAGTGGACTAGACAAAAATGGATGTGTAGAGAATTTTTATTTCATAGACTAATATTTTTTGAAAAAAGAATGTATTGAATGAGAGTTGTTGAATTTGAATCATTAGTGTAAAATAATATTACTGCCATTAAATTTGAATTAAAAAATTATGTATGAAATTTGGGATGAAATTTACTATGAAATGTGAAATTGATTTGTTTTCAAGTTTGGTAGGGAGAGACTTACAATAATAAATTATTATACAATCACCTTTATTAATTAGAAGATGTCAAGTAGATGTGAAGCAACTATGACAACATGTACAATTGACAACCTATGTAGATGACATATAATTGTATTTATGGTAACTTAAGTACAAAAAGTGATCATGATAATAAACTATTGAAATTTACTTGAATTTTTCCATTCTCAAAGAAAGTAGTTATTGCAAATTTTTGCACATGTGATTAGTTCAAAGAGTACATATATTTTTGAAAAAATCTCTCAATTTGACCAAGTTATCTTATATTGTAATTATAAGGACCTCTATTTTATTCACCTTAAATTATGTAAATAGATTAATATATTAAATTGAGAAGACATATGTAAAGCATCTAGAGTAAAACATATAATAGATTAAGTTTTGAAATAGATGTATAGAGAATTTTATTCTTATATATTAATGGCTTTTGAAAATTGTATGCATCAAATAAGAGTTGTTGAATTTGAATCTTTACTATTAAATATTTAAACATGTAATTAATTTAAAGAATACATATTTTATTTTCAAAGAGTATGACCAAATTATGTTATATTAAAATTATAATATTTTCTATTTAAATCACCTTAAATAATATATACATTAATATATTTAATTGAGGGGCTATATATACCCCACCATAATAACCATTGGGATGCCTTTATGTATTGGGTCCCTTCCGGTAATCAATTTAAATAAGGACTGTAATTTAAGTCAAGGTGCACGACACGGTGAAATGGCCGTGATTTATGGCAATAAATATTTCCAATTTTTTATGCCTAAAATTCAGCAACCATTCGTACTTCTTTCTGCGAACACTTTTCAACCCTCAAAACATCAGTCTCATTCGACAGAGAGAAGAAAAAAGTCTTTTAATTAGTGGTCTTTCCGTGAAGATCGTGGAAGACCTGGAGAAGTTTGTGCGTTCATACTTACAGAACAGAGGATGATGATGAGGAGGTACAACGAGACGACATGTGTCGGTTACCATCTTCACCATGGGCACTCTTGAAGCTATTGATATAAGTGGCCTGTATTTGTCATTGACAAGAACAAAAATTGAAGGCATTCAGAATCGGAAGGGCTCTTCCTTCATTACTGTATATAATAACAGAACCAAGAGACGCACTTAATGAATCTTAGAAAATACAAAGGATGTATAAAAGCACATGGGGTAAAAAGATAGTGGATTGAGTGTATACAAAGGATGTATAAAAGCACATGGGGTAAAAAGATAGTGGATTGAATTTGAATTGTCAGTATAAAATAATAGTATTTTCTTAAAGTTTGATTTTAAAAAACTTTAAAAATTGTGTATGAAATTCGTGATGATTTATTATAAATGTCTATGTAAATCAATTTTACAAATTTGGGATGATTTACTATAAATTGTGAAATTGATTTGTTTTTAAGTTTGGTAGGGGATCCTTACAATAATAAATGTCTATGTAATTGATCTTATTTATTAGAGGATGTCAAATGGGGGTGAGAGCAACTATGTGAACATGTGCAATTGACAATGTATATAGATGACATAGACTTATATTTATGGTAGCTTAAGGACGAAAAATCTGATCACACCAATAAATTATTGAAATTTATTTGACTTTGTCCATTCTCATAAAAAAAATAGTTATCCTAAATATTTAGACATGTAATTAATTTAAAGAATATATTTTACTTTGGAAAAAACCCTCAATTTAGTCAAATGACCTGTATTTTATTATTTAAATATGTACCCCACCATAACCACTAGTGGGATGCCATTATGTATTTGTCCCTTGGCGTAATCAATTTAAAAAATAAATAAATTGAACTGTTAGGCCCGTAATTTAATTTATAGTGCATGACAAGGTCAAATGGCCATAATTTGTATGCAAGAGTCTTCGAGAATAAATATTTCCAATTTTTTTATGCCTAAAATTGAGGGACCACTCGTACTTGTTTCTGCGACCACCTTTCAACCCTCGAAACTTCAGTTTCATTCGACAGAGAAGAGAAAAAATCTTTTAAATGTCTTATCGCAAAGGTAGAGGAAAACTGCGAAAAGCCTGTGCATGCTTACATAATAAAGGATAATGATGACGACGTACAATGACGTGTGTGGTTTACAATCTTCACCTTGGGTATTCTTGAAGCACTAAAGTTAAGTGGTCTGTATTTGTCATTGAAGAGAACAAAAGTTGATAGGCATTCAGAATCGGAATGGCAGATATAATAACGGAACCTACGTGATATTTTAGCTGCACATTCTCATCATGCTAAGCCCAAATACAAATCCCAGCTACTCATGGCTTGCCTTATATATACTGTTAATTTCAGCCATTTCCAATTTTGTTCTGCGTACATAAGCTGATCCCCAAATTATAGAGGCCGGCCATGGCTTTAGTCTGATTAATTCTGCAAATCCCATCATTTGATTGAAAATTGCAATTTGTCGAAAACATAAGAATGCAAAAAAATCTAGACGATCATTTGACAACACAAGATTTATATTGAAAAAATTTTGTGGAGAAAAAACTTCACCAAGATAGTTTTCAAATGCAAGATTACAATATACTTCCATCATTCTTTATGTGTCTTGAATTTGACAACACCCATGTATAGAGATTTTCCTCACATTTCACACTTTCTCAAGCACCTACAAACATAACTTTTTTACTTATTAATTTCCTCATCTTACTACCATCTTAAGCACCTCTTGAATAGTGTTTTCACTATTCATCTCTTAAATGAGACATTCAAGTTGGTTTCACATCCTAACAACCCTCCTTGGAAATCTATTAGCTTGTTTAACATAGGCTAATGCAGGTTGCAACCAATTACTAATTTAATTCATTTGGGCAGCTAGTTTGTTGTTAGTTTCAACATGGTTAAAAATATTTAATAACCATCTCAAAATTGATTTCAAGTATCAAAGCACCCTCATGAGAAGTTGGGCACTCAAAACTATTTTAAAAACCAAGATATTTTACCTTTGTAAATAGTAATTAGTTTCGAGTAAATATTTTTTTACATTACCTCTAAGTAAATAAAAGTTACAATTACAATAAAATTTTGATGGTAGAAAATAGTTACCACTATTGGTGAAACCTTTATCCCTTATGAGTGATTTACAAACAATATTAGAAGTAACTAAATACATTTGATTTACATGATGGTGGCATCTTAATCCTAAATTTTTTAAATTTTTCAACCAAGAGATACATCTAACAAGTCTTGCAAATTATAGAAGATTTATGTAAAACGATAGGAGTAAGAAAAAAAAAGTGGATTAACTTTTGAAATGATGTGTAGAAACTTTTCTTCTCATAGATTAATGTTTTTTTTTTTTTAAATGAGTGTATTGAATGAGAGTTATTGAATTTGAATTTGATGCATGCACTAATAAATCACACATCTCGAGCTTCCATAGACCAAAATTAATTTTTCCATTAAATTTCTCCACCTTGAACCTTGCATTTGAAACATTTTCCATTTGATGCTACAAAGCACACATCAAATCCTAACATAGAGGCTGCAAAATAACCCCTCAGATACTAGTTGTTGTGAAAATGGAAATGTAAAATCCACAATCTTAAATAATATTGTAGCACAAGTTAGTTTCAAAAAAATAACAAAGAAAATAAAATGGAATAGTAGAATAATAGATAAGGCATAGATTTATGTGGTAAAAATTTACAATATATCAAGGAAATATCCATGGGGAAAAGTATCAACATTCTTATTGCTCAAACAAACTTATCACATAGTTGTTGCTATTCAATTGCAATTCATTACAATGATTTTTCCTTCAAAGAAACAAGATATATAATATCTTCAAAATTACAACCTCTATCAAACTTAGAAAAACTAGATTTTTTTTATTGCTTTGTTTTTTTTT
Source organism: Sequoia sempervirens (assembly GCA_007258455.2). Classification (NCBI taxonomy): domain Eukaryota; kingdom Viridiplantae; phylum Streptophyta; class Pinopsida; order Cupressales; family Cupressaceae; genus Sequoia; species Sequoia sempervirens. The sequence continues at coordinate 453,666,992 of VDFB02193867.1, forward strand.
TCTATTGTTGTAACTTTTCTAAAGATAAGATTTTGTTTTATTTCTATTCTTTGTTGTCATTATCCAACAGCACAATATTTACATGATTTCCTTTTTGGGAAAGCAGTTCACCAAGAAGAGAGGCCAAGCATGTATTTTTTTCAAAAACAAGATTACAATATACATAATTTCATCATTCTTTGTGTATTTGACAACACCCATGTATAGATATTTTCCTCACATCTCACACTCCCTCGAACACCTACAAACTAAAGTTTTTTACTTACTAATTTTTGCCTCTTACTACCAATTTAAGCACCTATTAAATAGTGTTTTCATCTCCTCAATGAGACATTCAAGTTTGTTTCAGATTCTAACAACCATCCTTGGAAATCTAACGACTTTCTTAACATGGGCTAATGTAGGTTGCAACCAAATTACTAATTTAATCATTATGGGAAGCTAGTTTGTTGTTCATTCCAACATGGTTAAAAACATTTATTAATCATCCCAAAATTGATTTCAAGTATCAAAAAAACCTCATGGAAAGTTGGGAACTCAAAACCACTTTAAAAACTAAGATATTTTGCCTTGGAAAATAGTATTTAATTTTGAGTAAACAACTTTTTTTTGCCTCTCAATAACTAAAAGTTATGGTTCCAATAAAAAATTGATTGTAGAAAATAGTTACCATTATTAGTGAAACCTTTATCTTTTATGAGTGACATACAACCAACATTAGGAGTAAATAAATGCATAGGATTTACATGGTTGTAGCACCTTAATCCTAATACTTTTAAAATTTTCAACCAAGAGATACATCTAACAAGTCTTGGAAATTATAGAAGATTTATATAAAGAAACTAGAGACAAAAATAGTGGACTAGACTTAAATGGATGTGTAGAGAATTTTTATTTCATAGACTAATATTTTTTGAAAAAAGAATGTATTGAATGAGAGTTGTTGAATTTGAATCATTAGTGTAAAATAATATTACTTCCATTAAATTTGAATTAAAAAATCGTGTATGAAATTTGAGATGAAATTTACTATGAAATGTGAAATTGATTTGTTTTCAAGTTTGGTAGGGAGAGCCTTACAATAATAAATTATTATGCAATCACCTTTATTAATTAGAAGATGTCAAGTAGATGTGAGAGCAACTATGACAACATGTATAATTGATAACCTATGTAGATGACATATAATTGTATTTATGGTAATTTAAGTACAAAAAGGTGATCACGATAATAAACTATTGAAATTTAATTGAATTTTTCCATTCTCAAAGAAAGTAGTTATTGCAAATTTTTTCACATGTGATTAATTCAAAGAGTATATATATTTTTGAAAAAATCTCTCAATTTGACCAAGTCATCTTATATTGTAATTATAAGGACCTCTATTTCATTCACCTTAAATTATGTAAATAGATTAATATATTAAATTGGGAAGACTTATTTAAAGCAACTAGAGTAAAACATATAATAGATTAAGTTTTGAAATAGATGTATAAAGAACTTTATTTTTATATATTAATGGCTTTTGAAAATTGTATGCGTCGAATAAGAGTTGTTGAATTTGAATCTTTACTATTAAATAAAATTACTAACATTATATTTGAATGTGAAATTTGTGTATTAAATTTGGGATGATTTACTCCAAATTTGTGAAATTGATTTGTTTTCTTGTTTGGTAGGTGAACCTTACAATAATAGATGCCTATACAATGCCTTTCTTAATTGGAAGATGACAAGTAGATATGAGAGCAACTATGAGAACATGTAAGATTGACATCATATATAAATGATATAGTCTTTATATTTATTATAATTTATGAAAAAAAAATGATCTTTTTTCCATTCTATAAAAATTAATTATTATAAATATTTAAACATGTAATTAATTTAAAGAATACATATTTTATTTTCAAAAAGTGACCAAATTATGTTATATTAAAATTATAATATTTTCTATTTAAATCACCTTAAATAATATATAAGGTTAATATATTTAATTGAGGGGCTATATATACCCCACCATAGTAACCATTGGGATGCGATTATGTATTGGGTCCCTTCCCGTAATCAGTTTAAATCAGGACTGTAATTTAAGTAAAGGTGCACGACAGGGTGAAATGGCTGTGATTTATTTGCCAAGAATCTTCTTGGCAATAAATATTTCCAATTTTTTATGCCTAAAATTCAGCAACCATTCGTACTTCTTTCTGCGAACACTTTTCAACCCTCAAAACATCAGTTTCATTCAACAGAGAAGAAAAAAGTCTTTTTTAAGCGTCTTTCCGTGAAAGTCGAGGAAAACCTCGAGAAGTTTGTGCGTTCATACTTACAGAACAGAGGATGATGACGATGACGTACAATGACGTGTGTCGGTTACCATCTTTACCATGGGCACTCTTGAAGCTATTGATTTAAGTGCCCTGTATTTGTCATCGACAAGAACGAAAATTGAAGGCATTCAGAATCGGAACTACTCTGCCTTCATTACTGTATATAATAACAGAACCTGCGTGATATTTAAGCTGCGCATTCTCATCATGCCAAGCCCGAATACAAACCCCAGCCTCTCATGGCTTGCCTTGTATGTACTCTTAATTTCAGCCATACCCAATTTTCTTCTTCCTACAGAGGCCGATCCCCAAATTATAGAGGCCGGCCATGGCTGTAGTCTGGTTAATACTACAAATCCCAGCGCTTTGATTGAAAACCGAAAAAATGTTTTCTCGTTGCTTGCCGAAAACATGTCTTCGACCGGCTTCGCGACAGCTTCATATGGAAATGGCACAAATAAGGTATATGGGCTTGCCCAATGCAGAAACGACTTGTCCATGGCGGACTGTAGTCAGTGCTATACAAACGCTACAGAACAGATTGTGCGATACTGTCCCTTCGAGATCGGGGCACGTATGATATACGACGGATGTTTTTTGCGCTATGAGAATGAGACTTTCTTTGATCAGGCAGTCGATGGCGGCAATTCCAACGTGTGCCTCTCTGACGCCTCCTCAAACCCTAAACTTTTTAATGAAACTGCGCTAAGGTTGTTAGCGGATGTCAAAGACAAGGCTCTCAAAAACCAGGGTTTTGCCACTGATGAAATTAGTACCAACGGATTGCAGACGGCCATTTATGGACTGGCTATGTGCAGGCGGACACTTACTACCAATAGCTGTGACGTTTGTCTTCAGCACGCCACCATGCTTGTAGAACGGTGTTTTTCACGGCAGGATGGAAAAGGTCTCGACGCCGGCTGCTATTTGCGTTACTCTACCCTTCCTTTTTTCTCCACTTCCTCTTCTTCCTGTAAGTCACTGCAAGTTTGTACTCCATTCTTATTTATGATTTTTGTGCGGTTTTGAAAAAAAAACTGTTAGAAAAGTTTAATTAAAGTTAACTCATATTTAAACACAAATTATGTCGACAAAATTGCCTGATTTGTTATTAATTCTGTCAAATGTTTGTAAAGCTTGGATTTTCCTGTTTCTACAGCAAGCCCTTCGAAGACTGTGTTCATCTTGGTCGGAACTTTGGGAGGTGCGGCTCTCATTGCTGTATTGTGCCTGTTGTTTGTATTCAGGCATTCTTTGCGAAAGTTATACACTAAAGTCTCCTCTGGCCGCAGCCAGCATGAAGAAGCAGGTGAAAAACAAAAGCCCTTTTCTCACAAATTGATGAATTTAAACGAACTTTACTGTGGGATAGAGCCAGCGAAGGACTGCTATGCTTTTTCCAAACTGATGAAAAAAAAAAGCTTTAGCAGTAAGATTTGTGATAAATATACATAGTTTTGTCTGTTATTTAATTTTTTTCAGATATCGTCAATGTCGTTACAAATACATCAGGATCCAATTGTGTTATGAATTTTCCTTTTCTAGACTTGGAAACCCCTCTTCAGTAGTAAAGTTCGTTTTCTCTGTGTATAATGTCCAATTGGTTTTAGCAGAGGTATATTTTGCTGCCGACGAAGACCCTAAGTGGGATCATCCATTTAACTACGATTCCCTTCGAGCTGCAACGAAAAACTTCGATGCAAGTATGAAAATCGGGGAAGGAGGATTTGGTCAGGTTTATAAGGTATGAGGACTGCCAATTTGTTAAATCTAGTCTAGACGTTGACTCCTGTTTTCTTATCAGATCTGATTGTTTATGGTGGTAGGGAATATTTAGCAATGGCCGTGAGGTTGCAGTGAAGAAGCTTTTCGTAAAACAGTCAACGAGGGTGTCGGACGGATTTGTTACAGAAGTGAAGCTGATCAGCGCTGTTCGTCACCGTAATCTTGTTCGTTTGCTTGGGTGTTGCACACGAGGAACAGAGAAGCTACTGGTTTATGAATTCATGCCAAATATGAGCCTCGACAAACATCTCTTTGGTTAGTCTTAATCCTTCTCAGAAAAACAGAGCAAAACCGTGATTTTTTGGTTAAATATCTAGGAGTATCTGAAAATCTCATTTTTAATCACTCTGGCAGCGAATTCGGCGAACCCACTGAGCTGGAAAACGCGATTTGAGATCATTTTGGGAACGGCGCATGGACTTGCATATTTAAACGAAGAGTCCCGGGTTCGAATCCTGCACAGGGATATCAAATCTGCCAACATACTTCTGGATAACGACTTTCAGGCCAAAATTGCAGATTTTGGACTCGCAAGGCTCTTTCCAGAGGATCAGACACATCTTACGACAAGAGTCGGTGGAACAATGTAAGATTTCTTATGGTTGTTTAGCTGCGTGTATCCGTTACCCCTTTCTCTCTCTTAAAATTTTACATATAAACTTTTATAATGTCTGTGATTTTGGTCTGTGGCAGAGGGTATACAGCACCAGAATACGCTCTTCACGGGCAATTGACGGAGAAAGCAGATGTATACAGCTACGGTATTCTAGTTCTCGAAATTGTGAGTGTTAGAAAGTATATGGATCCTACACTTCCAGAAGAGATGGAACTCCTTTTAGGATGGGTAAGCTTCAGACAAGGCTTATTAATCATCTAAAATTATTATTTTTTTAACTAGAGAACATTTAGATCTGTTTACCAATTATATATTTGTAAATTTTGAAATTAAAAAATTAACAAATATTGAAATTTTTTAAGTTTATAATATCAAATATAGTGAGATCAACGTTTTGAATCATACAATTTGATTCATCATCATGATCAGATAGAACTAAGAACTAAGAGTATGTAAGAATTAGTTATTTTAGTCTGTTATTATTCTTACATTCTCTTTACTAGTTTCTTATTGAGAGAAATAGCACAAATCAAATACCTTTTAGTAATGTTATTCCAGAGAGTAAAATTTATAAATTTTGATTGGAGTTTTTAATGACATTTTAAATTGCAAAAATGTAGTAGTTTAGATTATTAGGATAAAGTTTCATGAAGTATTTGTTTTTCATTACATAGAATCTACTTCTTTGTAATTGGCATCTACACAAAATCATAATCTTACAATTTTTTTTGTTGAACAGAACTGAAATCATATTTTTTTTATTACACTATTGGGTTAAATAGTCTTTAATATTAATTGTTTTGGAATGCCACTTAGTGGAAGTCTTTATCTTCTGATTTTTAAAGATGGTAGGTTTATAAAAAACTTCAAATTTTTATCCTCTAAACTTTTAATACAGCTGCTAATATATGAAAATATTCTTCCATCTTTTTCCAAAATTTTAATTTATATAATTCATATCTTCTGATTCGTAGGTTATAAAAAAACTTCAATTTTTTATCCTATAAACTTTTAGGACAGCTGCCACTATTTAGAAATATTCTTCCAACTTTTTCCAATATTTTAATGTATATAATTCATTTAAAACATATTTAACTTTAAGATATTTTAATCAAATCTGCATGTTGAGTATTCATTATTCGTGGTAGTTGCTTACACAGGCCCACAATGCCCACAAAATAATGTGTAGATTAATTACAAGATACCTAGGTCACCAACAAACCAGGTCCATCATAATTATTTCTATTAAGTCGTCAACATTAAACAGTATAAACGTACAAAAAAATTTGGTAGAACTCGCTCTCAATTACTTTATTTTAAAAGGCCTACTAATGAACACTTGGATTTATATGCAGGCGTGGAATCTGTACGAGAAAAACGAGGCATTTAGCGCGGTAGACCGGAGATTAGTTGAAGAAGATCGTCAGGTGAACAGAGAAGAGATATTAAAGGTAATCCAGATTGCTTTCCTGTGCACGCAAGGAGCTCCTGAGAGGCGGCCATTAATGTCCAAAGTGGTGTCAATGCTAACAACCAATACAGAGATTTTGGCTCAGCCCAATCGCCCAGCATTTATAGAAAACAACTCCACGTCAAGCGGATTGAGCTCGGTTAATATTGGGTGGGTGGAAAGTTCATCAGGAGCATCGACAGCCACCGTAACTAACTCTCTGGAAGCACGCTGAGTCAAGCAATTAGGGCCCTCAATCACTCAAATAAATCTAAATGCATTCCGACTTGCAGTCATTCTTCCGTTCACGCTTCAGACACTTTAATTTCAACCGAAGTGACGGCACTTTTATCAGAAATTACTCAGTTTGTATTTCCTTAATTACGTAGTTATGCACAAATTTTGTCCTGAACGCTCAAAGTGGCATGGAAATTCGCCACGTAGTTAATTCCTCCTGTAGAACACGATTCATCTCGATTGAATTTGAGAAGAGATCTCGTTTGATTAAACCCGGGGCGTTCACCAAGCCCTCGTCCGCATTGTAAGCTTCCCTGGCCTACAAAAATTATGTATTTAATAATTAAAAATTCATATACGTGTGGAAATAAATAAACAATTTATGTTTTTTTTTACTTTATAATTCAAAAGTATTTTATTTATTCTTTAAATATTCATAAGCGTATATAAATACATTTGAACTGTAAAAGTCTTCGATGTTATTCTCAATGCACTTGTTATTCTATATAAAATGGATGTTTTAGGTAGATGTCAGCACACGGTATTAAAATTTGAATGATAAAGAGTCGGTGATAATATTTAATTATTTTTATAAAGTAATTGCCTTATAAAATGATATATTTAAATATTATGGATTCAAAGGGCGCTTTCCACCATTTCCTTTATTTTGAAGGGTGTGATTTTTTTCCACCCATCTCTTTTTGAATAGATATAATATTATTTTATATTTTATAATTTATAATTTATAATTTAGATACTTACTCATCAAATAAATACTACATATCTATATAAATTAACAAATACTTTTTAAAATTTCAAAATTCATATTCATTTTTCTTATATATAAATAATTGCGCACTTAAGATACATTTAAATTATTTTTTTGATATTATTGTCAATCCACTTATTCTATATAAAATGAGTGTTGTATATTAATTTATTATGATAAAATCATTGATGAGAGTTTACAATATATCGGTGAAGCCACAATAGTGGTTTACAATTTGATGGACGAAGGAAAACTAAGAAAAAATGACCCATGGCAAAAAAATTGGTTTTAGGGGTTCGAATGAACCTACAAGTTCAACCAAACCAAAAAAGGGTTCGACTGAACTAGTGTTTGAGTGAACCCGTTAATTACTGGGCCCACATTTTCCGACCAAAAAACAAAAAAAAATGCACATTGAAGGGGGCTCGAATGAACCATGGTTCAAATGAACCCTGGTTCGCTCGAACCCTTGGTAGCGAACCCCCCTTTTCCTTATTTTTGAAATTGTTCACAAAAAACCTAATTTTTACACTTTGAAACTTCGGGTTGAGGATGAAAATGGAGGATTCTTCAAAAACCCAATTGGAATCGAGTCCTCAAAACGAGCTATCCAACGAATATAGTTTTCATATATTTTAATTTTATGTATTTGTTTTTAGTTTTATTAAACATAGATTTTTCATCGAAAATGAAGGTCTATGTTTAGCACATGGAAAAATAATAGATAAAATGTGATGAGACTCTAGTTTGCATCATCTTCAAATTTCTCATGGTTTAGCTGCTATAGGTGCTTGAATGTGAAGATTTAGTTAAAAATAATAATTTAAGTGTCCAGTTTGGCCAAAAATTGTAAACCACTATTGTGGGATCCCCCATTTATAAATATAATGGCTATTCCTTTTCTATAATATGAATTGATAGATATTATATTTTTTTCACTAATAGAATATAAAAAATATTAAAAATCATATCCAAATCCTAAATAGAGAAAATAAAGGTTATGGAAGTAGAAGAGGGAATAGGATTTTTGGTTCTCACGAGAACAAAGGTCAAAGAGAAATCATTAATTGAGAGAATTATGATCATAAAGATAACTGAAAACATCCTCTTGACTTAGGGGAAACATTATTGATGTTGGTAATAGACCTACTAAACTTCCATCCCTTAAAAGCCTTCAAGCCCCTAGATATTGGTGAAATTGGAGAATCATGGGAAGACCATTTAGATTCTTTCAAACTTGTATGTGTTGCAATTATTATTAATTGGAAAGTATCTTTTAAGATTGTTGGCAAATACATTAGAAGGAAGGTATATAAATCTTTCATTATATCCTCTATAACCTTCTTTGAGTGGTCTTGTACTAAGGGATGGTTAGAAAATTGTTTGAAAAAAGAAAAATGACGTCAAATTATTCAATGATCTTGAAAATATTTTTCTAGAAACTATAGAACATGTATGATTTCATGATGAATTTCACAAGACTTAAAAACAAAGATTTCGTAGGGATGTCAAACCCCCCAATAAGCTTTATCATTTATACTTTGGTAACGCTTTATCCTTGAAACATATAATGATTCTTGAAGAAAACAATATAACTAATTTAATGGTATCATAATTAAGAAAAAATTAAAAGAGAACTAATTTTAAAAATAGATTATTTGACACATTTGTAAACAATAAGAACAATACTAAAATAATATCATAATTCAAATCACTTTCTACTCCATTTATCCCTTATTTTCATAGACTTATGTATTATAATAAAAACAATATTAATATAATATTGTAATCCCAAAATACCCTTCATCAACCGCATGAATAAAAGAGATAATAAAACCACTTTTGACATTTTATCAATTCAAACACTATCAATATGAGCTCATTATTTATCTAAGCATATTTCACACAATTGTTTTATCATTTTCACTACTCTACACACTCCCAAAGTTTGGGATTAATAAATAATGTAAGATATAAATAGATCATCTAAAACACACAATTTACAGAAATAGTTTCCTCTCGTGCGGGCGGACTTCAGAAATTATTAAAATTCTAATGTTGAATTATTGCCTCTACAAGGAGAGCCAGTTCCAATGTTATTGGTTTATTAATAATGAGATTTGACTTGACTTGTCAACAAATAAACACAAGAAGTCAACCGCATTTTGTGGTATTCAGTGCACTAATTTTCTTTCCAAGACACGAGAGGAATATTATTAGGATATATTAAAGAATCAACGTAGGTTGAGGGAATACATCGTTCTTTTTAGCAGGTTCAAATTTAAATTTTGAAATTAAAAAATTCTTAGTTTTTGTGCTCATTTGCATATTTGATGACACCACTACTCTATGTAGCAGTTAGGCTTTTTCTTAGGTTGTGTATTACCAAACAAATTAGAGTTGCTATCATTAGCACTTTAACCTCTTAACTAAATGAATGTGCTTGTTTAATTTCATTTTTGGATTATTATTATTTTTAAAAATATTTTAGTAATTAGATTATGGAAACAAATATGCTTATTTAATTTAATTTTTAGTTTATTATTATTTTTTAAATAATTTAGTAATTAGATTATGGGTATATTAATAATTTCAAGATTATATTATATTTTTATTAGAAATATAAATATTTTATCTATAATCAAATTTTCAATAATATGAAAGATGATACAAAATGTATGGATATCAATCAGCAAAGTAGTCATAATTAGAGTCTCAATCAATTTAATCATAAAAAATAATTAAACACATAGTCCAATATCATAAAGATTATATTATATGCTCTAAGTTTTCATAGAAATCATAATTAATTGAATTTTTCCCTCATAAGTGAACATAATATGTCTAAAATAGAAAAAATTGAAGTCACATACTTTTTGTAGATGTCTATAGAACCATATAATATTTGTGTAGATTAAATGTGTGTTTAGGGAACATAATATGTTGTTATTTCATGGTATTTGAAGACATCCACTATGTACTTAAAACATTTTTTACAATTCAAAGGGAAATTGATAAGGAAAATCATTATCATTAAAATGCGCTTCACTTATCTAGTTTAAGATCTCCTCAACAATGTGTCTAAACACCACCTTACCTTCTATGATACCTAACCTATGAAGGAAAATAAATTCATGGAAATATTTTTTATCAAATCACTTTTTGTACATTGTATATCAGTTTCACTCATCAAGATTAGGTTTGCAATAGTTAGGAGTGATTGTGTTTGATGTGAAATAGGCACATAGATGTTTCTATATCAATTCAAATCTTGAAATTTCATGAAATTAAAGCAATAATATTTCATGAGAAAAAAAAATTATGATTCCAAAACAACATCAACATCATTAAATTGATTAGAAAATTTTATGATGGAAAAAAAGAATCCAAAATTGTATTAAGATCATTTATCCATCTTTTGTCCTGAAGCTAAATCTCCTTATCCTCTTATTTAATTATCACATGTTTATTTTTACTATTTTATGAAACACAAATATATTATCTATATTAATTATTTGATAGCTAATTCATTGCATTTATTTAATTACTCTTGATATATTATATATAAAATTTCAAATGTTTCATTAAAAAAACCACAAATAAGAAATGATTAGGAACTGACAAAAGAATTATGTTGTAATCCAAATATTCATTTTCTATTTTTAATATTGATTATAGTATTTGTAACATATAGTTTTGTAATCATAGTGAAGCTTTATGAGAAATAGATAATGCAATTAATATTAAAGTATGTATCCTTTTAATATGTGAAGCAGTTATATCACATATTTATGATTTTCTACTATTATTTTGCAGTTTCAAACAAATTAAAAATATTTTTATTGTAATTAAATTTTAGATAATTTTGTTAAGCAATTTTAATTGTACTCATTCTAATACTCAACCATGTTGAACTTCACAAGAGAGTCCAAACAACTTCATTTAAAGGTTGAAACTGAAATGAACCCTTACAGGTTCAAACTGAAAACCTTTTATTTCAATTTGTTGGTCTAAAAGTTTCAAACTTGTTTTTCACTTATACCTTCAATAAGAACTTATTATAGCATGAAGTTTAAAAGTAATAATGCTAGAAAATGAACTTGAATATAGATTTTACTTTATAAATAGTCAAGATGATCATAAACAAGAACATACCCAACAAGAAATCCTATTCTCTTAATTTAACTAGAAGCTGGTTACAACATAAATACTAAAAATTACAATCTTTAGGTCTGCTTTTAAGTTCCAGACCTTCAATGATGCTTAGTTTGTGCTCAAAGCACTAGATTAAACCCTAGCTACTAGAAAAGAGACTGAGTTGAGTGTTTGGAATGATAAACCTAGCTAGAAATGTCTGATAATACACTGTTGCAGCCTTCTGGAGGATGTAGCCACCAAAATCTCCACGAATATGATGATGAAGTTAACTTGTAATTTTCTGCAATAAAAATTTGTGTATGT
>VDFB02193867.1:453678739-453726951 GCA_007258455.2 Sequoia sempervirens
AATTAGGTCCAATTTCAATTTTTTTTTGGGGGCTTCTTCGTAAGCGAGTTAGGACCTTAAAAAGAAAAAATTGGCTTTTGGGTATTTAAAATGCGCCTTGTGGAACCCATAAAGTGAAAGGTGCTCAAAAAGGGTGTTTTTAAACCTTTGTCCCCTACATCTTTACCACTTCACCAATACTTGTTCATTTAGACAACCAATACAAAACCACAAAAATTTAAGGTGTTTTCAATAGTTTTCAATGTGTTTTATTTTTTTTGGTCAACTACACATTCAGTAGTAAACATATATTGGTGTTATTTGTAATTTTTTATTAGCATAATTAAAACAATGTAATGACTAAAATGTAAACGGTTATTAGGGGGTCAGGTGAACAAGGAGTAAACAACAATTGGATCATGAACAGTAATTGGGGGTTTTCCCCTATTTGTCATTGACAAGAACAAAAATTGAAGGCATTCAGAATCGGAAGGGCTCTTCCTTCATTACTGTATATAATAACAGAACCAAGAGACGCACTTAATGAATCTTAGAAAATACAAAGGATGTATAAAAGCACATGGGGTAAAAAGATAGTGGATTGAGTGTAGAGAATTTTCTTTTTGTGTGTATTGAATTTGAATTGTCAGTATAAAATAATAGTATTTTCTTAAAGTTTGATTTTAAAAATTGTGTATGAAATTCGTGATGATTTATTATAAATGTCCATGTAAATCAATTTTACAAATTTGGGATGATTTACTATAAATTGTGAAATTGATTTGTTTTTAAGTTTGGTAGGGGATCCTTACAATAATAAATGTCTATGTAATTGATCTTATTTATTAGAGGATGTCAAATGGGGGTGAGAGCAACTATGTGAACATGTGCAATTGACAATGTATATAGATGACATAGACTTATATTTATGGTAGCTTAAGGACGAAAAATCTGATCACACCAATAAATTATTGAAATTTATTTGACTTTGTCCATTCTCATAAAAAAAATAGTTATCCTAAATATTTAGACATGTAATTAATTTAAAGAATATATTTTACTTTGGAAAAAACCCTCAATTTAGTCAAATGACCTGTATTTTATTATTTAAATATGTACCCCACCATAACCACTAGTGGGATGCCATTATGTATTTGTCCCTTGGCGTAATCAATTTAAAAAATAAATAAATTGAACTGTTAGGCCCGTAATTTAATTTATAGTGCATGACAAGGTCAAATGGCCATAATTTGTATGCAAGAGTCTTCGAGAATAAATATTTCCAATTTTTTTATGCCTAAAATTGAGGGACCACTCGTACTTGTTTCTGCGACCACCTTTCAACCCTCGAAACTTCAGTTTCATTCGACAGAGAAGAGAAAAAATCTTTTAAATGTCTTATCGCAAAGGTAGAGGAAAACTGCGAAAAGCCTGTGCATGCTTACATAATAAAGGATAATGATGACGACGTACAATGACGTGTGTGGTTTACAATCTTCACCTTGGGTATTCTTGAAGCACTAAAGTTAAGTGGTCTGTATTTGTCATTGAAGAGAACAAAAGTTGATAGGCATTCAGAATCGGAATGGCAGATATAATAACGGAACCTACGTGATATTTTAGCTGCACATTCTCATCATGCTAAGCCCAAATACAAATCCCAGCTACTCATGGCTTGCCTTATATATACTGTTAATTTCAGCCATTTCCAATTTTGTTCTGCGTACATAAGCTGATCCCCAAATTATAGAGGCCGGCCATGGCTTTAGTCTGATTAATTCTGCAAATCCCATCATTTGATTGAAAATTGCAATTTGTCGAAAACATAAGAATGCAAAAAAATCTAGACGATCATTTGACAACACAAGATTTATATTGAAAAAATTTTGTGGAGAAAAAACTTCACCAAGATAGTTTTCAAATGCAAGATTACAATATACTTCCATCATTCTTTATGTGTCTTGAATTTGACAACACCCATGTATAGAGATTTTCCTCACATTTCACACTTTCTCAAGCACCTACAAACATAACTTTTTTACTTATTAATTTCCTCATCTTACTACCATCTTAAGCACCTCTTGAATAGTGTTTTCACTATTCATCTCTTAAATGAGACATTCAAGTTGGTTTCACATCCTAACAACCCTCCTTGGAAATCTATTAGCTTGTTTAACATAGGCTAATGCAGGTTGCAACCAATTACTAATTTAATTCATTTGGGCAGCTAGTTTGTTGTTAGTTTCAACATGGTTAAAAATATTTAATAACCATCTCAAAATTGATTTCAAGTATCAAAGCACCCTCATGAGAAGTTGGGCACTCAAAACTATTTTAAAAACCAAGATATTTTACCTTTGTAAATAGTAATTAGTTTCGAGTAAATATTTTTTTACATTACCTCTAAGTAAATAAAAGTTACAATTACAATAAAATTTTGATGGTAGAAAATAGTTACCACTATTGGTGAAACCTTTATCCCTTATGAGTGATTTACAAACAATATTAGAAGTAACTAAATACATTTGATTTACATGATGGTGGCATCTTAATCCTAAATTTTTTAAATTTTTCAACCAAGAGATACATCTAACAAGTCTTGCAAATTATAGAAGATTTATGTAAAACGATAGGAGTAAGAAAAAAAAAGTGGATTAACTTTTGAAATGATGTGTAGAAACTTTTCTTCTCATAGATTAATGTTTTTTTTTTTTTAAATGAGTGTATTGAATGAGAGTTATTGAATTTGAATTTGATGCATGCACTAATAAATCACACATCTCGAGCTTCCATAGACCAAAATTAATTTTTCCATTAAATTTCTCCACCTTGAACCTTGCATTTGAAACATTTTCCATTTGATGCTACAAAGCACACATCAAATCCTAACATAGAGGCTGCAAAATAACCCCTCAGATACTAGTTGTTGTGAAAATGGAAATGTAAAATCCACAATCTTAAATAATATTGTAGCACAAGTTAGTTTCAAAAAAATAACAAAGAAAATAAAATGGAATAGTAGAATAATAGATAAGGCATAGATTTATGTGGTAAAAATTTACAATATATCAAGGAAATATCCATGGGGAAAAGTATCAACATTCTTATTGCTCAAACAAACTTATCACATAGTTGTTGCTATTCAATTGCAATTCATTACAATGATTTTTCCTTCAAAGAAACAAGATATATAATATCTTCAAAATTACAACCTCTATCAAACTTAGAAAAACTAGATTTTTTTTATTGCTTTGTTTTTTTTTTCTATTGTTGTAACTTTTCTAAAGATAAGATTTTGTTTTATTTCTATTCTTTGTTGTCATTATCCAACAGCACAATATTTACATGATTTCCTTTTTGGGAAAGCAGTTCACCAAGAAGAGAGGCCAAGCATGTATTTTTTTCAAAAACAAGATTACAATATACATAATTTCATCATTCTTTGTGTATTTGACAACACCCATGTATAGATATTTTCCTCACATCTCACACTCCCTCGAACACCTACAAACTAAAGTTTTTTACTTACTAATTTTTGCCTCTTACTACCAATTTAAGCACCTATTAAATAGTGTTTTCATCTCCTCAATGAGACATTCAAGTTTGTTTCAGATTCTAACAACCATCCTTGGAAATCTAACGACTTTCTTAACATGGGCTAATGTAGGTTGCAACCAAATTACTAATTTAATCATTATGGGAAGCTAGTTTGTTGTTCATTCCAACATGGTTAAAAACATTTATTAATCATCCCAAAATTGATTTCAAGTATCAAAAAAACCTCATGGAAAGTTGGGAACTCAAAACCACTTTAAAAACTAAGATATTTTGCCTTGGAAAATAGTATTTAATTTTGAGTAAACAACTTTTTTTTGCCTCTCAATAACTAAAAGTTATGGTTCCAATAAAAAATTGATTGTAGAAAATAGTTACCATTATTAGTGAAACCTTTATCTTTTATGAGTGACATACAACCAACATTAGGAGTAAATAAATGCATAGGATTTACATGGTTGTAGCACCTTAATCCTAATACTTTTAAAATTTTCAACCAAGAGATACATCTAACAAGTCTTGGAAATTATAGAAGATTTATATAAAGAAACTAGAGACAAAAATAGTGGACTAGACTTAAATGGATGTGTAGAGAATTTTTATTTCATAGACTAATATTTTTTGAAAAAAGAATGTATTGAATGAGAGTTGTTGAATTTGAATCATTAGTGTAAAATAATATTACTTCCATTAAATTTGAATTAAAAAATCGTGTATGAAATTTGAGATGAAATTTACTATGAAATGTGAAATTGATTTGTTTTCAAGTTTGGTAGGGAGAGCCTTACAATAATAAATTATTATGCAATCACCTTTATTAATTAGAAGATGTCAAGTAGATGTGAGAGCAACTATGACAACATGTATAATTGATAACCTATGTAGATGACATATAATTGTATTTATGGTAATTTAAGTACAAAAAGGTGATCACGATAATAAACTATTGAAATTTAATTGAATTTTTCCATTCTCAAAGAAAGTAGTTATTGCAAATTTTTTCACATGTGATTAATTCAAAGAGTATATATATTTTTGAAAAAATCTCTCAATTTGACCAAGTCATCTTATATTGTAATTATAAGGACCTCTATTTCATTCACCTTAAATTATGTAAATAGATTAATATATTAAATTGGGAAGACTTATTTAAAGCAACTAGAGTAAAACATATAATAGATTAAGTTTTGAAATAGATGTATAAAGAACTTTATTTTTATATATTAATGGCTTTTGAAAATTGTATGCGTCGAATAAGAGTTGTTGAATTTGAATCTTTACTATTAAATAAAATTACTAACATTATATTTGAATGTGAAATTTGTGTATTAAATTTGGGATGATTTACTCCAAATTTGTGAAATTGATTTGTTTTCTTGTTTGGTAGGTGAACCTTACAATAATAGATGCCTATACAATGCCTTTCTTAATTGGAAGATGACAAGTAGATATGAGAGCAACTATGAGAACATGTAAGATTGACATCATATATAAATGATATAGTCTTTATATTTATTATAATTTATGAAAAAAAAATGATCTTTTTTCCATTCTATAAAAATTAATTATTATAAATATTTAAACATGTAATTAATTTAAAGAATACATATTTTATTTTCAAAAAGTGACCAAATTATGTTATATTAAAATTATAATATTTTCTATTTAAATCACCTTAAATAATATATAAGGTTAATATATTTAATTGAGGGGCTATATATACCCCACCATAGTAACCATTGGGATGCGATTATGTATTGGGTCCCTTCCCGTAATCAGTTTAAATCAGGACTGTAATTTAAGTAAAGGTGCACGACAGGGTGAAATGGCTGTGATTTATTTGCCAAGAATCTTCTTGGCAATAAATATTTCCAATTTTTTATGCCTAAAATTCAGCAACCATTCGTACTTCTTTCTGCGAACACTTTTCAACCCTCAAAACATCAGTTTCATTCAACAGAGAAGAAAAAAGTCTTTTTTAAGCGTCTTTCCGTGAAAGTCGAGGAAAACCTCGAGAAGTTTGTGCGTTCATACTTACAGAACAGAGGATGATGACGATGACGTACAATGACGTGTGTCGGTTACCATCTTTACCATGGGCACTCTTGAAGCTATTGATTTAAGTGCCCTGTATTTGTCATCGACAAGAACGAAAATTGAAGGCATTCAGAATCGGAACTACTCTGCCTTCATTACTGTATATAATAACAGAACCTGCGTGATATTTAAGCTGCGCATTCTCATCATGCCAAGCCCGAATACAAACCCCAGCCTCTCATGGCTTGCCTTGTATGTACTCTTAATTTCAGCCATACCCAATTTTCTTCTTCCTACAGAGGCCGATCCCCAAATTATAGAGGCCGGCCATGGCTGTAGTCTGGTTAATACTACAAATCCCAGCGCTTTGATTGAAAACCGAAAAAATGTTTTCTCGTTGCTTGCCGAAAACATGTCTTCGACCGGCTTCGCGACAGCTTCATATGGAAATGGCACAAATAAGGTATATGGGCTTGCCCAATGCAGAAACGACTTGTCCATGGCGGACTGTAGTCAGTGCTATACAAACGCTACAGAACAGATTGTGCGATACTGTCCCTTCGAGATCGGGGCACGTATGATATACGACGGATGTTTTTTGCGCTATGAGAATGAGACTTTCTTTGATCAGGCAGTCGATGGCGGCAATTCCAACGTGTGCCTCTCTGACGCCTCCTCAAACCCTAAACTTTTTAATGAAACTGCGCTAAGGTTGTTAGCGGATGTCAAAGACAAGGCTCTCAAAAACCAGGGTTTTGCCACTGATGAAATTAGTACCAACGGATTGCAGACGGCCATTTATGGACTGGCTATGTGCAGGCGGACACTTACTACCAATAGCTGTGACGTTTGTCTTCAGCACGCCACCATGCTTGTAGAACGGTGTTTTTCACGGCAGGATGGAAAAGGTCTCGACGCCGGCTGCTATTTGCGTTACTCTACCCTTCCTTTTTTCTCCACTTCCTCTTCTTCCTGTAAGTCACTGCAAGTTTGTACTCCATTCTTATTTATGATTTTTGTGCGGTTTTGAAAAAAAAACTGTTAGAAAAGTTTAATTAAAGTTAACTCATATTTAAACACAAATTATGTCGACAAAATTGCCTGATTTGTTATTAATTCTGTCAAATGTTTGTAAAGCTTGGATTTTCCTGTTTCTACAGCAAGCCCTTCGAAGACTGTGTTCATCTTGGTCGGAACTTTGGGAGGTGCGGCTCTCATTGCTGTATTGTGCCTGTTGTTTGTATTCAGGCATTCTTTGCGAAAGTTATACACTAAAGTCTCCTCTGGCCGCAGCCAGCATGAAGAAGCAGGTGAAAAACAAAAGCCCTTTTCTCACAAATTGATGAATTTAAACGAACTTTACTGTGGGATAGAGCCAGCGAAGGACTGCTATGCTTTTTCCAAACTGATGAAAAAAAAAAGCTTTAGCAGTAAGATTTGTGATAAATATACATAGTTTTGTCTGTTATTTAATTTTTTTCAGATATCGTCAATGTCGTTACAAATACATCAGGATCCAATTGTGTTATGAATTTTCCTTTTCTAGACTTGGAAACCCCTCTTCAGTAGTAAAGTTCGTTTTCTCTGTGTATAATGCCCAATTGGTTTTAGCAGAGGTATATTTTGCTGCCGACGAAGACCCTAAGTGGGATCATCCATTTAACTACGATTCCCTTCGAGCTGCAACGAAAAACTTCGATGCAAGTATGAAAATCGGGGAAGGAGGATTTGGTCAGGTTTATAAGGTATGAGGACTGCCAATTTGTTAAATCAAGTCTAGACGTTGACTTCTGTTTTCTTATCAGATCTGATTGTTTATGGTGGTAGGGAATATTTAGCAATGGCCGTGAGGTTGCAGTGAAGAAGCTTTTCGTAAAACAGTCAACGAGGGTGTCGGACGAATTTGTTACAGAAGTGAAGCTGATCAGCGCTGTTCGTCACCGTAATCTTGTTCGTTTGCTTGGGTGTTGCACACGAGGAACAGAGAAGCTACTGGTTTATGAATTCATGCCAAATATGAGCCTCGACAAACATCTCTTTGGTTAGTCTTAATCCTTCTCAGAAAAACAGAGCAAAACCGTGATTTTTTGGTTAAATATCTAGGAGTATCTGAAAATCTCATTTTTAATCACTCTCGCAGCGAATTCGGCGAACCCACTGAGCTGGAAAACGCGATTTGAGATCATTTTAGGAACGGCGCATGGACTTGCATATTTAAACGAAGAGTCCCGGGTTCGAATCCTGCACAGGGATATCAAATCTGCCAACATACTTCTGGATAACGACTTTCAGGCCAAAATTGCAGATTTTGGACTCGCAAGGCTCTTTCCGGAGGACCAGACACATCTTACGACAAGAGTCGGTGGAACAATGTAAGATTTCTTATGGTTGTTTGGCTGCGTGTATCCGTTGCCCCTTTCTCTCTCTAAAAATTTTACATACGAACTTTTACATTGTCTGTGATTTTGGTCTGTGGCAGAGGGTATACAGCACCAGAATACGCTCTTCATGGGCAATTGACGGAGAAAGCGGATGTATACAGCTACGGTATTCTAGTTCTCGAAATTGTGAGTGGTAGAAAGTATATGGATCCTACACTTCCAGAAGAGATGGAACTCCTTTTGGGATGGGTAAGCTTCAGACAAGGCTTATTAATCATCTAAAATTATTAATTTGTTAACTAGAGAACATTTAGATCTGTTTACCAATTATATATTTGTAAATTTTGAAATTAAAAAATTAACAAATATTGAATTTTTTTAAGTTTATGATATCAATATAGTGAGATCAACGTTTTAGATCATACAATTTGATTCATCATCACGATCAGAGAGAACTAAGAGTATGTAAGAATTAGTTATTTTAGTCTGCTATTATTCTTACATTCTCTTTTCTAGTTTCTTATTGAGAGAAATAGCACAAATCAATGTCTTTTAATAATGTTATTCTAGAGAGTAAAATTTATAAATTTTGATTGATGTTTTTAATGACATTTTAAATTCCAAAAATGTAGTAGTTTAGATTATTAAGATAAAGTTTCATGTAGTATTTATTTTTCATTACATAGAATCTACCTCTTTATAATTGACATCTACACAAAATCATAATCTTACAATTTTTTTTATTGAAGAAAACTGAAATCATATTATTTTTTATTGGACTATTGGGTCAAATAGTCTTTAATATTAATTGTTTTGGAATACCACTTAATGGAAGTCCTTATCTTCTGATTTTTAAAGATGGCAGGTTTATAAAAAACTATAAATTTTTATCCTCTAAAAGTGCAGTTGCCACTATTTGGAAATATTCTTCCAACATTTTCCAAAATTTTAATTCGTATCTTTGATTCTTAAAGATGATAGGTTTATAAAAAACTTCAATTTTTTATCCTCTAAACTCTTAGGGTCCTAACTTTTTCCAAAATTTTAATATATATAATTCATTTAAAAATATTTAACAATAAGATATTTTAATCAAAGCTGCATGTGAAGTATTCATTATTTTCTTTCAATCACTAAATAAATGGACTGACTTAGAGAACATCGAGGTAGTTGCTTACACAGGCCCACAATGCGCACAAAATAATCTGTACATTAATTACAAGACACCTAAACCACCAACAAACAGTGGCCGTCATAATAATTTCTATTAAGTCGTCAACATTAAACAGTATAAACGTACAAAAAAATTTGGTAGAACTCGCTCTCAATTACTTTATTTTAAAAGGCCTACTAATGAACACTTGGATTTATATGCAGGCGTGGAATCTGTACGAGAAAAACGTGGCATTTAGCGCGGTAGACCGGAGATTAGTTGAAGAAGATCGTCATGTGAACAGAGAAGAGATATTAAAGGTAATCCAGATTGCTTTCCTGTGCACGCAAGGAGCTCCTGAGAGGCGGCCATTAATGTCCAAAGTGGTGTCAATGCTAACAACCAATACAGAGATTTTGGCTCAGCCCAATCGCCCAGCATTTATAGAAAACAACTCCACGTCAAGCGGATTGAGCTCGGTTAATATTGGGTGGGTGGAAAGTTCATCAGGAGCATCGACAGCCACCGTAACTAACTCTCTGGAAGCACGCTGAGTCAAGCAATTAGGGCCCTCAATCACTCAAATAAATCTAAATGCATTCCGACTTGCAGTCATTCTTCCGTTCACGCTTCAGACACTTTAATTTCAACCGAAGTGACGGCACTTTTATCAGAAATTACTCAGTTTGTATTTCCTTAATTACGTAGTTATGCACAAATTTTGTCCTGAACGCTCAAAGTGGCATGGAAATTCGCCACGTAGTTAATTCCTCCTGTAGAACACGATTCATCTCGATTGAATTTGAGAAGAGATCTCGTTTGATTAAACCCGGGGCGTTCACCAAGCCCTCGTCCGCATTGTAAGCTTCCCTGGCCTACAAAAATTATGTATTTAATAATTAAAAATTCATATACGTGTGGAAATAAATAAACAATTTATGTTTTTTTTTACTTTATAATTCAAAAGTATTTTATTTATTCTTTAAATATTCATAAGCGTATATAAATACATTTGAACTGTAAAAGTCTTCGATGTTATTCTCAATGCACTTGTTATTCTATATAAAATGGATGTTTTAGGTAGATGTCAGCACACGGTATTAAAATTTGAATGATAAAGAGTCGGTGATAATATTTAATTATTTTTATAAAGTAATTGCCTTATAAAATGATATATTTAAATATTATGGATTCAAAGGGCGCTTTCCACCATTTCCTTTATTTTGAAGGGTGTGATTTTTTTCCACCCATCTCTTTTTGAATAGATATAATATTATTTTATATTTTATAATTTATAATTTATAATTTAGATACTTACTCATCAAATAAATACTACATATCTATATAAATTAACAAATACTTTTTAAATTTTCAAAATTCATATTCATTTTTCTTATATATAAATAATTGTGCACTCAAGATACATTTAAATTATTTTTTTGATATTATTGTCAATCCACTTATTCTATATAAAATGAGTGTTGTATATTAATTTATTATGATAAAATCATTGATGAGAGTTTACAATATATCGGTGAAGCCACAATAGTGGTTTACAATTTGATGGACGAAGGAAAACTGAGAAAAAATGACCCATGGCAAAAAAATTGGTTTTAGGGGTTCGAATGAACCTACAAGTTCAACCGAACCAAAAAAGGGTTCGACTGAACTAGTGTTTGAGTGAACCCGTTAATTACTGGGCCCATATTTTCCGCCCCAAAAAAAAAAAGAAAAATGCATATTGAAGGGGGTTCAAATGAACCCTGGTTCGCTCGAACCCCTGGTAGCGAACCCCCCTGGTTCTAGCGAACCCCCCTTTTCCTTGATTTTAAAATTGTTCACAAAAAAACCTAATTTTTTACACTTCGAAGCTCAGGTTGAGGATGAAAATGGAGGATTCTTCAAAAACCCAATTGGAATCAAGAGGTCCTCAAAACGAGCTATCTAATGAATATAGTTTTAATATGTTTTAATTTTATTATGTATTTGTTCTTTTAGTTTTATTAAACATAGGCTTTTCATAAAAAATGAAAGTCTATGTTCCGCACACGTGGAAAAATAATAGATTATAAAAAAAAAATGAAAAATATGAGTGCACCAGATATTGAAGTCCTTGATCCAACACACAAAAAAAGAAT
Source organism: Sequoia sempervirens (assembly GCA_007258455.2). Classification (NCBI taxonomy): domain Eukaryota; kingdom Viridiplantae; phylum Streptophyta; class Pinopsida; order Cupressales; family Cupressaceae; genus Sequoia; species Sequoia sempervirens. Next base: position 453,689,983 of record VDFB02193867.1, read on the forward strand.
TTCGATATATAGAAAAAAAGTTACGCGTTATACGGCCGTGCTATGTCAGAATTGTAATTGGTTTGAATTCGAAACTTGATTAAAGAAAAAATATTCAATAAAAAGCTATCTAACCAAGTGGAAGCACTAGATATCGGAGTTACAAAAAATTTATGCGTTATATGGTGTGCGTCACTTTTTAAAAATGTTGTTTTCTAAAAAAAAACCAATTTCGTGGGAGATGGAAAAAAAGTGCAATCTGATTTCAAAAAATTTGAAAAAAATGTTTTTAGAATCTACAGATAACATGTGATGAGACTCTAGTTTGCATCATCTTCAAATTTCTCACGGTTTAGCCGCTATAGGTGCCCGAATGTGAAGATTTAGTTAAAAATAATAATTTAAGTGTTCAGTTTGGCCAAAAATTGTAAACCACTATTGTGGGATCACCCATCTATAAATATAATGGCTATTCCTTTTCTATAATATGAAATGATAGATATTATATTTTTTTCACTAATAGAATATAAAAAATATTAAAAATCATAGCCAAATCCTAAATAGAGAAAATAAAGGTTATGGAAGTAGAAGAGGGAATAGGATTTTTGGTTCTCACAAGAACAAAGGTCAAAGGTCAAAGAGAAATCATTAATTGAGAGAATTATGATCATAAAGATAACTGAAAACATCCTCTTGACTTAGGGGAAATATTATTGATGTTGGTAATAGACCTACTAAACTTCCATCCCTTAAAAGCCTTCAAGCCCCTAGATATTGGTGAAATTGGAGAATCATGGGAAGACCATTTAGATTCTTTCAAACTTGTATGTGTTGGAATTATTATTAATTGTAAAGTATCTTTTAAGATTGCTGGCAAATACATTAGAAGGAAGGTATATAAATCTTTCATTATATCCTCTATAACCTTCTTTGAGTGGTCTTGCACTAAGGGATGGTTAGAAAAATGTTTGAAAAAAGAAAAATGACGTCAAATTATTCAATGATCTTGAAAATATTTTTCTAGAAACTATAAAACATGTATGATTTCATGATGAGTTTCACAAGACTTAAAAACAAAGATTTCCTAGGGATGTCAAACCCCCCAATAAGCTTTATCATTTATACTTTGGTAACGCTTTATCCTTGAAACATATAATGATTCTTGAAGAAAACAATATAACTAATTTGATGGTATCATAGTTAAGAAAAAATTAAAAGAGAACTAATTTTAAAAATAGAATCTTTTAACACATTTGTAAACAATAAGAACAATACTAAAATAATATCATAATTCAAATCACTTTCTACTCTTTTTATCCCTTATTTTCATAGACTTATGTATTATAATAAAAACAATATTAATATAATATTCTAATCCCAAAATACCCTTCATCAACCACAAGAATAAAAGAGATAATAAAACCACTTCTGACATTTTATCAATTCAAACACTATCAATATGAGCTCATTATTTATCTAAGCATATTTCACACAATTGTTTTATCATTTTCACTAATCTATACACTCCCAAAGTTTGGGATTAATAAATAATGTAAGATATAAATAGATCATCTAAAACACACAATTTACATAAATAGTTTCCTCTCGTGCGGGCGGACTTCAGAAATTATTAAAATTCTAATGTTGAATTATTGCCTCTACAAGGAGAGCCAGTTCCAATGTTATTGGTTTATTAATAATGAGATTTGACTTGACTTGTCAACAAATAAACACAAGAAGTCAACCGCATTTTGTGGTATTCAGTGCACTAGTTTTCTTTCCAAGACACGAGAGGAATATTATTAGGATATATTAAAGAATCAAAGTAGGTTGAGGGAATACATCGTTCTTTTTAGCAGGTTCAAATTTAAATTTTGAAATTAAAAAATTCTTAGTTTTTGTGCTCATTTGCATATTTGATGACACCACTACTCTATGTAGCAGTTAGGCCTTTTCTTAGGTTGTGTATTACCAAACAAATTAGAGTTGCTATCATTAGCACTTTAACCTCTTAACTAATTGAATGTGCTTGTTTAATTTCATTTTTGGATTATTATTATTTTTTAAAATATTTTAGTAATCAGATTATGGAAACAAATGTGCTTATTTAATTTCATTTTTAGTTTATTATTATTTTTTAAAGAATTCAGTAATTAGATTATGGGTATATTAACAATTCCAAGATTATATTATATTTATATTAGAGATATAAATATTTTATCTATAATCAAATTTTCAATAATATGAAAGATGATACAAAATGTATGGATATCAATCAACAAAGTAGTCATAATTAGAGTCTCAATCAATTTAATCATAAAAAATAATTAAACACATAGTCCAATATCATAAAGATTATATTATATGCTCCAAGTTTTCATAAAATCATAATTAACTGAATTTTACCCTCGTAAGTGAACATAATATGTCTAAAATAGAAAAAATTGAAGTCACATCCTTTTTGTAGATGGCTATTAAACCATATAATATTTGCCTAGATTAAATGTGTGTTTAGGGAACATAATATGTTGTTATTTCATAGTATTTGAAGACATCCACGATGTACTTAAACATTTTTTAGAATGCAAAGGGGAATTGATAAGGAAAATCATTATCACCAAAACACGCTTCACTTATTTAGTTTAAGATCTCCTCAACAATGTGTCTAAACACCACCTTACCTTCTTTGATACCTAACCTATGAAGGAAAATAAATTCATGGAAATATTTTTTATCAAATCATTTTTGTACATCGCATATCAGTTTCACTCATCAAGATTAGGTTTGCAATAGTTAGGAGTGATTGTGTTTGATATGAAATAGGCACATAGATGCTTCTATAGCAATTCAAATATTGAAATTGTAGACATGCAAAATTAGCATTATGCATTCAATTAGGTCCATTCATCAAGTAAACTAGGTTTCACATTCATCCACTCATCAAATTAATCAAGTTCACCTTCATCCATTCACCAGGTAAACTCATTAATTTCATTCCTAAGGTTATTCATTTAAACTAAATAAATCAAACATCAACCTTTTAATTAAGGGTAAAAGCAAGAAGTTGGGTACACAAAGAGAGGAAGTTTTGGGCAAAAAAAAATTCTCGCAGAAAATGTGTATGCGTTATTAAAAAAAAGGCGTATGCGTTATGCTTCGAGTACCCGAGCCTAAAAAATATGTATGCACTAACAAACGTGTACGCGTTATATAATGCATACATGTTTTTTTAACATGTAAAAATTGATTTTTTTTTGAAAAAATACTTTTCAGAAATGGGTACCCATTTCTAAAGTTTTTTTTTTAAATAATCAAAAAAATAAAGAACACATGCGTTTTGTAACGCGTACGCCTTTTTTAAAAACGCGTATGCATTTTTAAAATTCAAAATTCCCAACCCACATGCTACCTCAGTTTTAGGCTTGGGAAAGGCTTGGCAATCTGAGCCTTAGCCTTTGACCTGCAACTAAAAAACTAAGGCAGATTAAAGAAGAATGTCCAACTTTGACAACATAGCTAATGGACTTTTTTTCTAAATGAATCTATAAAATTAAAACCCATTAGAGAACACAATGTCTAATTTATAAATATATAACTTTTGTTAAGATTGGATTATGTTTGCTATTTTTTAATTAATTTCTAAGAAAACTAGTCCTTAAACTTAAAATATCAGATTTTTTTGTTTTTTAATAACTTTTTATTGGTTAAGTTTCTTGTAAAAAAAATTATATGGCATCAAACTTCAGACAATTCTCTACAAAATGAAAAAAAGAGTCAAAAAGTATTTTTTTTAGGTCCAATTATGTCATCCATACACGTTGATTTTAAAAAACATCAATTAAGGCCAATAAAAATTTAATAAAAAAATAAATATTCAACCAAAAATTACAAAAAAAAATCCACGTCAAAATTCATGTTGTTAGCTCTCATTTCCCAAAAGGAATTAGCAAAATAATTTTATTTGGGTCAAAAAGTGTTGTCCGTACACCTGCTTGGTATGGTAAAAAATAAGGACTTTTAAAAAGTGGTTTTTATAGATCCCTATCAAAATTTAATTTCTATAATCTGGGTATTTTAATAATTTACATATTTGAGAATTAGATTCAAAATTCAAAATTTCATATTACTAACTTCATTTAATATTTATTGTGTAAGTGCCTCAAAATTTCAATCCAAGTGTGACAAATTCTAAAAAATAGCAAAAATATTTCCACTTTTTTGAGCTTTTTGTGTACCCAACTTCTTGCATCAGCCCTTAAATAAACCAAACTTTATTTAATTGAAATCTTAAAATGCATATTCCATCCCTTTTTTATTTAAATAAATCAAATATTCAAGTCAAAGGGGTCAAAATCACATAATCATCACCTAAGCTAATTTAATCTTGATTAAGCTAACCTAACCACCCATCACATCCTCTAGCTTTTCCCACTTGCACAAATAAACCAATTTATTGATTTATTAAAATCTTTATTTTCTTTCAATTTGGCATAAAAATAGAATATTCCCTCAAGTTTGAAAATAATGACAAGTTGACTTGTCCCTTCCAACATTGCAATAACTTCTCCATTTCATGTCCCCCACTCAACATTTATTTCACAATTTCAAATTTGAAATCTCCCTCTCTTGGGCACATTGGCCAAAACTTGCACATTCTTCAACCTATCATAATGTGACAAGTGGCCTCATCTCATTTGTCCAATATTAATCCCACATTGCTCTATTTTGAGCTCTCTTTCAATTTGAAAATCTATAAATAAAGGCCTCCTTCTTCATCAAATCCATCTACATCTTCATGCAAAGTTACTCTCTTGGTTTGAGAACTAATTTTGCTCTTCATCATAGTGCATTGCATCATTTCAGTTTTTAGCAAGGATTGGGAAAGAGTCATTGGCACATTTGACACCAATCCACTATGGAATAGGTGTGCATTATGTATCTTTCATGCTTTCAATTTGGTTTGTTTTGTTATCATGTTTAGGAAACATTTTGCATTATTTCATAGGAGCATTTTGGTGAATTTGTAGGCTACTAACCCATGCTTGAGGCTTTAGTGTTTGCAGATTTTAGGTGCTCACATAATGGTGCTAGAAGGAGGGTTGCCTAATTTTTTGGGTTAACTAAGCTTCAATGGTGTTTTTGTGTATCATCTTACATGGAAGTAACTTAATGGATGCTATTATGATGTCTTTTTTTTAGCATGATTTATGTCACCACAGATAATACTTTGTAGTTCTAAATCATTTGACGAAGTGATTTTCTGATCATATGCTTTGATTTTTCAAAATAGTATCATAAGTTGCATTGAAAGTTCAAATACCTCAGAATTTTCATACCTTTTTGTGGCAGCACAGTTTTTATATCACGGTTTTTAATATTGTGATAACTAATTACTTGCTCCATCTTAATCCTTTGAGAGAAAGTGGTATGAATTTTTTGTCCATTATTTTGGACTGATCTTTTATAGCACTGCTTTTTGAAACTTATTTATGCTATATGGGTATGTGCAGGATCATCATGCAAAAAACAGGCCCTTAAGTGGCAAAAAATTCAGAAAAATCAGTGTTAGGCAACTTGACGTAAATATTTGAATAAGTTATCTATATTATTTCAAAAATATGTAAGAATAGAATTTGTAGAAAATTGAATGTAGTTTCTAAAATACTAGGTTTATTTTAAAATAAATAAAATCTATTTGGTAAAAATTTGAAATTTCGAAGAGTACTTAAATTTCAGGGAAAAATAAGAAGTAGGTGTCCTTACCACCCTAACCATAATAAAATGATAATATTTTTTGTAAGATTTTATATATAAGTAGAGGACTCATGTCCAGATGTGATGCATATTTTTTGTAATAATTAATTATGAATTTTTATTACAACTTTTAGAAAATATAAAACTCATCTATCGACCACCTTAACTTGGTCAAAACTTCATGAAATTTAATTTTCTTTTTTAATCCTATAGTATGTGAAGCATAGAATGTGACATATTTTGGATTCAAAAATATGATACTATTTGAAAGTTATAGATGTTTTTCAATCAGCCTATCGATCGACTTTAGTCATAATTCTAATAGAAAATGAATAATAATTATTTATTAAATTCAAATTAAATCATAATTTATATTTTTGGAAAGCTGAGAATCTCCTCTAAAAACCCTTTTTGTTTCATTAATTTTGGGTGAAAAAAAAGTCATCAGCCACATACCCTCATAATATTGCCACTTTTTGGCGCACCATGATCCTACACATACCCATATGCATTTCTATATACTTTATGGTTATATTTGTCAATATCAAACAATTATAGAAAGAGGATTTATATACATTTTCAATCAGTCTAGGTTCACAGGCTTTCAAAGACCGTCGCTTTTGTTCTTGTCTACATTATGATGAAGGAGTTTATTAAAAGGTGCCTATGTACAAGAACTTTTAGCAAAAAAAAATGTCAAGTAAATAGTACAACTCTCCTTATCATTTTCTTTTAGAACTATACATTTATTTTTGCCAGACAATAAAATTGTACTAATAACACTTGTATTAGAAGCATTCGCTCACTGTAGTGATGCAAGAAAACCTAGAGATTAAAGCCCCTTATGCTCTGTATGTTGCTTTCACAATTAGAATCATAAACACAGATGACATTTTTAGAAGTTGAAAAAAAAAAAAGAGAAAAAAAATAAGATCCCTTTATCCTGATTTTGTTGAAGCATCAAATAAAATCAAACTAAATGCTTCTATTCATATCTCTATTAGATCATTTTTAAATATGAGGCTGATAATAACATTTCTTATAGAAAGGTTTCGATGATTTTTCTTACCTCTAGTCCACAAAGAATGTTCTGCGCATATCAGTTGTATACCGATTGACAACAAAGTTGTGTGTATTTGTGGTATTTTCCAAAAGAAATGGTCGAGGAGCATTTTTCAATCCCTAACAATGGTACAATGTGCAGGATATACGTCCAAAAATTTTAGCACAAGAAGAAAAAGATACTGGGCATGGCTTTAAATCATCCATTTGCACTTGCTGAGAGGCCATGTATTTGATGTTGCGTTAGTTTAAAAGTCCTTATAGCCTTTCAACTCTTTAAATTGGTCAAAATTAAAACTCCTTGTTGTTTCACTTCACCTACATGTAGATTTAAACTCTTTTGATATCATTGAAAAGCTTAGCTTTTCACTTACCATTTGCATTTGCTGTAAAGTGTCTAAAGGCGCACCATTTGCTCAAAATTGAAGAATTAAAATATTTTGAAAAAGCAACATATGCATTTTCAGTGCCTAAGGTTGTGCACTTGTCTAGCACACTTATTACAGGCTACTATGAAATATGTGGAGTTGTCATTAAATTCGGCCAACCCCCCTGGAATGCATTGATTATTTTTGTCAGCTAAACTTAAATTATCATGGTAAACAATACCTCTATCACCAGTCCCCCTACCATGCCTATTTGTCTGAGACATCCTATCAAATAGCCTAGTGCCTTGCTGAGGCATCTTTCCAAGATGGTGTTGCATCACTTGTTTTCTGGTTGAGATGTCTTTTTCTACATTAAGGTAGCTTCTCACCACTTGATTAACATCTTTCATCTACCATCAACTCTAAATATTTTAAAATGTCTCAAAGTTGGTGCTTGAGTGTCTAGGTACGCATCATGAGTGTCTAGGTGCACATCATGAAGGCAATTTGAAACACTATTTGAAGTGAATGTTTTTTGCAAAGAGAGATGCAGAATGTATAAAAACCAGATGTTGCAATCTTTATCAATGTTTTTTCCAGCTTTTAAATAGAAACATGTATGCAAAACGTGTAAGCATAGTCAATATATGTGAACTATTTGATAATTCCCTTAAGAAAATGAAAGTAGAGGAAATCTCAATGTTGTTTTGAATCATTAAAGATTGTTTCTTGTATGTTGTCAAACAGTTCTAGTGACTTATTTGTGCGCCTTCTTTGTGCTTTCCTCCATTTTAAAAAATAAAAATAAAATTTGTATGGAATTCCCTATAACTTTTTTGATCAAACATTGAGTAATGTAACCTTCCTTCCATTATGACTATTTTTTGAATCTGTGATGAATGATTTGAAAAGATAGGATGCAACAATGAAGAATCCATAATGGTTGAGTAAACCAAGCATGAGGATGAAAATACATTCATGCATTATTATATCCTTTTTTCGCTAACAATAAAATCTTTACTTGTTGCAAATATTGGTTCATGCTTTCGACAAACAACAAATCTTTTTTTGAAATAAACTTTATTCAACTATTGAATGCAAGTTGTCATTAAATGCCTATCTCTACATCTAATATTATTATTCCTAGTAATTGATTGGTTGCATGGAGTACAAAGTCTTTTTCATTTATAGAAGAGCTTTCCATTTGAATAGAGTTTATTTTTCATTAAATCCATTAGTCGTTGCTAACAGATTTATAAATCTTTTTCCCAAAGGATCTAATCATTAAGATGGAATCCTAGATTGTTGAGATTAAATTGTTAGCAAGAAACAATTTTGAGATTTGTTAACAAATTATCCATTTATGGTTAAGATTCACTTTAAAATCTTTGAAAAGTAGGGTTCTTATTAAAGTAGGGTGCAAACAAAGGAAAGCGGGGAAGGTAAAAGTGAGGAAAATGAAGAAAAGCGAAGAAGGAAAAATGAAAGGAGGAGAAGTAATGAAGATGATGTTTTGAAAGATTAAATTTTTTTTTAACACTTTAGTGTGTGTTTAAACACTTTTCATGAAATTGCTATCTCTTCTTTCTTAGGACACTAATTTTTGTTTGGGTTTGAAAAGAATCTTTCAATTTCTTCTTGCAAAGGCTAAAATGAACATTAGGGATACCACTTACTAGATTTTGTTTATTGGATTAACAATTGAACAAAGTATCTCTCACTCTTCTTTTGGTGCTTAAAAATAACTCACACTTTGCTTTGTGGATTTAAAAAGAACAAGTGCAAAAAAGAAAATTTGTGAAAGCTTACTTAAACTAAAGGCATTGAAAAAGGATGTATGTGCCTCTCTCGTGCTTTATAGCGATCTTGAGAATCAAAAGGCCTTTTTCATGACTTTAGGGTGAGACAAATCCATCACCTCCACACTTCGATTTGGGTTTAAAATTGAACAAGATCTTGTGTGAGTGTGAGTGGGGGAATTATCATGTATATTCTCTCTCTTTGTTGCTATCAAAGATTGATCGAGTTATAGATTTTGTCTTTACTAGCTTTTGTTTATCCTAGAGGGCCTTCCTTGGGGAAAAAATACTCACTCGAGGGAATGACTTAACAGGTAACACTCTAAACCCAAGAGTATTTCCAACCGGGATATAAATGTGGGTATTGGAGTAAACGCCAATATCATGTGGTTGATTCTGACAAAATGGATCTAAAAGGGGACTCTTTCTGTATGGGTCAATCTCCATGAACAAAAAGTCCTTATTAAAACCCATGTACTAGAATTTTCCAAAATCATTTAATCTATTTGTTGGTGTAAGAACGGTCGTTCTGAAGCCGCCCCACACTTTTACGGTCTTTAGTAGAAATGGATAACATGCCATGGGAGGTTCATGGGTGATGATGCTTGGCTGCCCCATATAAGTTAGTGTCGTGGAGGGGAGCTAGTGGGGTCAAGCATCTAACCATTCGCTAAAGACAAGCGTAGCTGGACTTGTCCAAGTGGGGATCCAACAAATATTATCTTTCACATCCATAGGGTTGTACTTGTCCTTGTTTGAAAGCATAGTGCTTTGATCGAAAACATTTGAAAACAAACATTCAACATGGTCCTCAAAATTTCAAACCTTTTAGGAGGAAAATACCATTGACCAAATTCTCGTGTTATTGCTTCCCCTTGGGATTACATCCTTAGAGGTTTCTAAGCACTTGAATTTACATCTCAATTTTCCCACTAAAGTTAAACAATAGGTAACCCTTGCCTTAATTTCATCAAATTTTTGCATAATATACCTTGTGAAATGAGATGAAGTTGAGGCATTTGACATTTAGTTTGAAAGCTAATCAAGAAGTGTTTGTGGTAAAAAAGAATCCATTAAGCAAAGATTAAAAACAATTGGACCCCACACATGTGTCTCCAATGATTTCATGCAAAATCAAGATCAAGAAACCAAAGGTGAAAGCCCTTAGTCTGAAAGCCCATCAAGAACAATCCCAGTTTGTATTCATTCTATTACTGCCAAAACCCAAATCTTTTCAGAGAGTTTGAACATCTTGTTTAGAGAAAAGCCTGTTCTTCAATACCTAGGTCTAGGAAAACAAAGTGTCTTTTTTAGGTTCATCTTAGGATCAAAGAAAATCAAAAAAAAATTCATCCATCCTTCAAAACATCAAACAAACATCATCTCACAATCACCTTTTGGAAAATCTTGAAATCATCCTTAATACTAGGCTTTTTGGCAAAATCAAAATCATCAAAATCCTTGAGACTAAATCCTTGAAAACATTATCAAAATCACCTTTGGCTAGGTATGTGTAGATGTATCCTTCTGCATATGCTTAGTCAAAATCTATGAAAATCATCTCGTTTAGCCTAGTATATGTAGATGATTCCTTCTCCATATGCTTAGTGAAACTATCATCTTGTTTGGATAGGTGTGGGTAGATGCATCCTTCTCCCCGCACATATTCAAAAATTATCATCATTTGAACAAATCCATCCTTATGAAATCATCCAAACATCTTATGGTCTACTTGTTCAAAATCAAAATCAAAATCAAAATCAATCAAGGACAAATCCCAAGGGAAAATCAAAATCAAAATCTGAAACATATCTAAAAGTCCCAAAAGCCTAGTATCTCCTTCAAGATTTACCAAAAGATCATAACATCCACATCATTCATCTTTTACATCATCATCATATCACCTTTTGATCCTCAAGATATCCTAAAATTTTCCACTTTGAGGCATAAAATAAAGATCAATCCAAAAGAATCAAGAAATTCATCTCCCATTCTTAAAAATTGATCCTTTTTTTATGGTTCAAACCATATCTCAATACAAGAAGAGCATGGAAGCCAACAAAGAAACACCCGCTTCAAGTGATTTAAGTCAAACCACTCCTGAAATGAATCCCATTGGGTCGGGAACTCTCATAGTTAATCTTCCAACATCATCACAAAACTCACAAGAAGAAGCCCTAGGAGAAGACCTCACCTTTGGGATGTCTCACGATGAAATAACTGAAATGCTTCAAAATCCAAAAAACCATAAGATCATCAATATCATGATGAGGCTTAACCCTTCATTATACATGCTTGAACTAGCAAAGCAAGGGGCCAAATTGCCTTCAAATTTTGACATGAGTACCATAATGGAGACATCTTTTCCTCCAATCTCATCCACCATTCCCATCTCATCCACACCACCATCCCAAAACATCACCCAAAACATTCCACAAATCACGACATCTTTTGCTCCAATCCAACCTAACGTTAATAAGGGAAATGCATTTCTTAATGCTATTCAAGCACACCCCCTTGTTAATAATCAAAACTTGGATGCAATCACCACCTTGGAAAAAAACATACTCGACAACCCATTACACAAGAATGTTCCTCTCACTTTCCATCATAATCCATCATCAACATTTTCCACACAACAACTCAAACTCCTCTCCTCACAAATTCACAAGAGGAAGGAGACATGTTCAGATCGGGGGCCATTTTTGACACCACAACATTTTCGAAAGGACTCGCAACCCTTACATTTCCACCACTTCCACCATTGCCATCACCAGCTGCACCACTCCTTGGCTTAGGGCTTACCCCTTTACCAAGTATCGATCAAAACAACATCCCAAATATCAACCAAAGCATTATGTCAAATGCTCAAAACTTGTCATCGAAATCATAACAATAGACGACAAATCCACAAGCGATCGCAACATCATCAAACCACCCCTAACATGGCAAATCATAGTCTCTCAAGGACCAATCACATCAATAGCACCACTTATCACTCAAACCACAACATCAACAACACCATCCACCAATCAAATCATCAACATGACATCACTGCTCACCACTACCACAAACACCATTCCAAATCCACCACCACCCCCACCACCACCAACTTTCACCACATTAAGCCAATACAATGCATCATTGCAAGCTGCTTTTCAAAGGGGATTCCAACAAGTGCAAAAACAAAAAGGCATTGAAGCTGCACAAGCCGCCCAAGTAGCCCAAGCCGCACTACAAGCACAACAAGCCATGCAAGCCCAAGCTTTATTGCAACAACAACAACAAGAAGCCACACAAGCATTGAAATCACAAAAGTCCACTCAAGCACAACTTCTATTGCAACAAGAAGTAGCACAAACAGAAGCAGCACAAGTGCAAGCTCAAGCACAAGCTCAATATCAGGCACAACAAGCCCAATATTAAGCACAACTCCTTACACAAAGACAAGCAACGCAATTACAAGCATATCAACAAGCAATAAAGAAATATCAAGAGCAGCAAGAAGTAGCAGAATTGACAACCCAACAACAAGTGTTGTTGGAACAACAACAAGCATAACAACAAGCACAAATCTTAGTGCAACAACAACAAGATCAACAACAAGCATTGTTCATACAAAAGCAGGTGGAACCCTACCTAGCTCAACAGAACATACAGATACCATCAAATAACATGTCAAACAACACACCGACCAACCCACCCATCCAACCCACAATTGAAACACCCCAAAATACTTTCATCCCACCCCCTGATTCACAAAATGATGTAACGACAAAAATCAAGTTGCTCTCACAACAACTGCTCGATTTTCAATCAAGGCGAAACCCTGAAGATCACATAATGGAATTCCAGGTTCGTTGCATGGAAGTCGCATATGACGATACTTATCTAATGTGACTATTTCCTAGGAGCTTAGCATGCCACGCTATAGAATGGTTCTCTCACTTACCTTCAGGCATTAGAACATTCCAAGAAATTAGGGACGCATTCATTAAAAATTATGCATACAAGATTGCAATGGATGTTAGTCTAGAAGAAATCTCATCTCTAAAACAAGGAAAGGGTGAATCATTCACCTCATTCCTACAACGATGGTGATCCAAGGCCAATCAGAGCAAGTAGACCATGCCAGAAGAACAAAAAGTTTGCACCATTATTGCCAACCTTGACAGCCTCTTGGAATTTCATCTCAATGTTCAAGGCATCACCACATATGACCAATTGATCCCCAAGGGGCTTAGCATCGAATGAGCCCTCATGACTCAACCAATAGGATCAACCTCATACCCCGAACAACAAAACAACCGCCCACCATCCAATTACAATGATAAACCTCGCACGTGGGCAAGGAACAAAAACATTACTAATGATGGTTTCATTGATGCCAATGTGGTCATTAGTGCTCCTCGCCAACATACCCACATGAAAAATCCAAAACCAACACCACAACAATCATCATGCAACACAACAACCAAACCACAATCCAACAATCAATAATCTCAATGAGCAAAGAGGACCACCCCAACACAAGATTTATCCCAAGCGAAAATACACCACTTTGGGGGAACCACTTGAAGACATAATGAAAAAGTTGATAGACGAAAAACTCATCCAAGCTCCTACATTTGAGAATTACCAAGAATTGAATGTGAAACCTCCTTGGTATAATGAGAATCAACTCTTTGAGTTCCATAAAATCAAAGGCCATACCATGAACAGTTGCATGAGATTAAAGAACATAATTCAAGATCTCATCTATAAAAGAATCATAAATGTGGAACAACCTATAGGAAATCAGGATCTTAAGATATACACTAATCAGATGTCGAATCATGGAAACAAAGGGAATAAAAATGATAAAGGGAAAGGCACCCACTCAAATGTAAATCATGTGTATGAAACAGTCGTCGCCTCCCTAGATGAAAACTGCATGGTCATTACTATCAAGGGCGCCTATGCCGAAGATTGTGGAGTCACCACAAGAGGCGGCAAAGTAACCATCGCAGGATCATCCCAGCCAAATAGAGCCCCCACATCTAGATTCGTTCCTGGTGGCTATAATGTCCTAGATCAACTCAAGAGAATGCCAATGCAAATCTCCATCATGGAATTGCTAAAAATCTCATCTGCCCATAGGAAAATCCTTGAAGAAGTGTTGGCCTCATCCAATGTTCCCATAGACCTTGATGCAGAGCAATTCCAAGCTATGGTCAAAAATTTCACTATGCCTAATCTTCTTACATTCTCTGACCAAGATTTCCCTGCCCAACCATCTCACAACCGTGCACTTCACTTGGAAGCCATAGTACATAAGAGAAAAATCAAAAGGGTCTTGGTGGATGGAGGTGTGGGCTTGAACATATGTTCTCTCAACCTCATCAAGCAATTGAAAATATCAAAGGATTCCATCGACAAAGGGAAGGGTATCACAATAAGAGAATATGATGATCAAGAAAGAGTGTCTCAGGGCACGATCAAACTCCCTATTCAAGTAGGGGCTGCCATCATGGAAACCACTTGTCAAGTACTAGACCTTGACTTGCCATATAACATCCTCCTAGGACGTCCATGGATCCATGCAATGAAAGCAGTAGCATCAACTTTCCACCAATGTGTGAAATTTACACATAACAAACAAGAAGTTACCATCCATGGAGATCCCAAACCTTTCTCGTATTGCAAAAATCTTGAAGCAAAGTATTACAAAATCCCCCAAGTACCAAAAAATGATGAGGGCCCATCCAGACCATACATCAACCCCGCCACTCTTGCATCCACTTCTGCAACATAGACACCTACCATTCCCACCATTCCCACCATCTCCGACATCAAGCTCATCATCCAGGATGACGGTTGTGGAAGCTACAAGCTCCCTAACAATGCTTTTGTGGTAGGAGAGTTACCACAGTCTCCTAGATCACGGGGATGTCCACAAGAAAACCAAGCTTCCACTTCACAAATGTCTCCTGAAGACTACCCTGAATTCACAAGATGGGGAGACCTCGGCCAGGAGGTTATTGAGGAAAATCCATCACATATGCTATATCAAGATGAAATACCAACACCTGAATTACCAATGGATGATAGAAGTAAGGGTCTACAAATGATGCTTGTAATGGGCTACAACAGAAACCAAAGACTTGGACAAAATGACAATGGGCTCATAATACCTATCATGCCAGAGATGCAACCAATAACAAATCTTACCATTGGATGTACCCCTCTGAGTATAACCATACGTGGCCGAAGTCCTCTGGTTAGAGCGGTTAATAAACCTCGTCAACCAACTGTAGCAGAACTATGATTGCCAGTATCCATAGGTCATGTTCTAGATAACTATACGTTTGATATAACTGATGTCTGTGGCAATAGCGATGATGAGGACCCCATATCCTATCTACCTAGGCTATTCAAAGATACCACTCTTTGCATGATTAGCACCCTATCTTTTGAATCAGATCACCAAGATCATGAAATCCACTTAGTTTACCCCCAACTAATCAACTATGACCAACAAGGACCACTGGTTCTTGATAAATTCAAAAATGATGAGGCACTCTTAGAATTCATGGGATTGTGGGACAACATTCCAGATGGGGATCACAAAATAGGGTTTATAATGGAGTTGGACACACATGCCTATTATGGGGAAACAATTGAATCCTTCAGTCACAAAAGTGAGAAATTAAGAATAATATCCAAGTCCTTGAGTGAAAACCACACTGTGACACTCTCTGACAAGAAAAAAGTAAAAAGAAAGGACGCATCCAACAGTGAAAACCTCTCTAAGGCACCTGAGGATGGGGGATTCAATCTTCCTTTAAGAGCTATTCATTAGGAAAAGTTAGCAGTCTTGGCAGAAAAATGCAATCCGATCAACCTAAGAACAGAGGAGACCCCCAATATCACATTCTATGTAGAATCACTACTATCAGAAGAGTAAGAGCTCTTAGCAACCTTCTTAAGGGAAAGACAAATAAACTTTGCATGGAGTTATGCTAACATGCTAGGACTTGATCCAAAGACTGTGGTTCACCACTTAGCAATGTATCTAGAAGCAAATCCTATCAGACAAAAGCTTCAAAAAATGCACCCCCAAATCACCTTATTGGTCAAAATGGAGCTGAAAAAGCTACTAGATATAGGATTCATATGACCAATAGATTATCCAGAATGGGTATCAAACTTGGTACCTATTTCAAAGCCTGACGAAGCCATTAGAATCTGTATAGACTTCAGAGATTTGAACAAGGCATTTCCAAAAGATGACTTCCCACTTCCCAACATCGACATGATAGTAGACATGACAGTGGGACATGAGATGTTGTCACTAATGGATGGATTCTCAGGGTATAATCAGATCATGATAGCAAAAGAGGATCAACATAAGACAACCTTCACTTGTCCATGGGGGACTTACTGCTGGAACATGATGCCATTCGGCCTAAAGAACAGAGGAGCACATATCAAAAGGCCATGACATTGATATTCCATGAGATGATCCAGAAGATTGTCAAAGACTATGTCGATGACATCCTAGCTAAATCCAGAAAAAGAAAAGATCACATAGCAACCCTAAGTGCTATTTTTGACAGACTGGAAGAGTACAAAGTCAGACTAAACCCAAAGAAGTGTGTCTTCGGTGTACAATTGGGAAAATTGCTAGGATATATAGTTTCAATGAGAGGCATCAAGGTGGATCCAACAAAAGTAAAATAAATCCTCGAGATGGAGGCACCAAAAATATTAAAATAATTGAGAGGTCTCCAAGGCAGACTCCAATCCATCTGATGATTCATAGCACAACTGGCGAACAAGAAGAACCCATATTCTCACCTGCTCCACAAGGGGATAGCATACAAATGGGATACAAAATGTGAAGAGGCATTCAAAAAAATAAAGGAATATCACTACTGTGAGGCATGCCTCACAGTAGTGTTTGCATCACAAAAATTTAGACATTACATTTTGGCACACAAGATAAAGCTCATCACAAAAATTGATCCTCTCAAATATTTACTATCAAAGGAAATGCTCACTAGAAGAATGGAAAAATGGGTGATGATATTATCAAAATATGACATCAAAAATGTGGAGAGGAAAGCAATCAAAGGTCAAGTTATTGCAGATCAATTGGAAGAAGCACCTATTTATTCTGATAATCCTCTTATCTCAGAGTTTCCATATGAATCCATTTTTAATCTCAACGTAGCTAACCATTGGAAACTATACTTTGATGGCTCATATACACAGCATGGGTTAGGAGCCGGTGTTTTCTTTATCACACCACAAGGAGATTGCATACCAAGGTCCTACAAACTGGCATTTCCTTGTACCAATAACATTGCGGAATACAAGGCTTTGACTATAGGTCTCAGAATAGTAGTGCAATGGAACATCATAGCTCTCAAATTATATGGAGACTCCCAATTGATCATAAATCAAGTGAACAATGAATACTAGACCAAGGACGACAAGCTCACTCCATACAAGAAATTGGTGGACTCTCAAAGAATCCTTCATCAAAATTATATTTGAGCAGATACCTAGAGCCAACAATAGAGCAGTAGACGCCATGGCAACAATTGGGTCCCTACTAGACATCCCCAACAATGTTCCAAAATATGAATTCCTGATAGAGCAGCTTCTTGTGCCCACATTCGAGGTACCAGAATCAGAATTTGTGTGTGAAATTGTTTGTCCCGGTGATCCTTGGTACCATGACATTTACACATACCTTCGAATAGGAGTCATACTCGCCAACCTACCATCAAACCTAAGATGAACCTTTGTCAAAAAGGCATCTATATTTGTCATCCTAGGAGATATTCTATACCGTAGGAGCATAGAAGGAACCCTAGTACACTGCTTAAATGCTGAGGAGGCATTGACCGCTCTAACTGAAGTACATAATGGTATATGTGGTTCACACTCAAGTGGAATGACCATAGCTAAGAAACTACTGAGGATGGGGTATTATTGGCGCACAATGGAACAAGAAGCACATGATTATGCCATAAAGTGTCTACAATGTCAGCAACATGGGGACCTCATCCATGCTCTAGCTCAAGAGCTTCATCCTATTGTCACAGCCATCTCATCTAACGGCCACAAATTCATCATAACCACAACAAAGTACTTTGCTAAGTGGGTGGAAGCCATACCCATGATGTATATAACTAGGAAGCAGATTTTAAAGTTCATCTTGAACTATCTCCTTTGTCACTATGGTGTTCCACAAGCCATTACCTCAGATAATGGGACACCATTCAAGAATCATGATGTCTGTGACTTGTGCAAGAAATTCAAAATCCAACATCACTTCTCCACCTCGTACTATCCCCAAGGAAATGGCCAGGAAGAAGCTACAAATAATACCATTCTAAAAATCCTCAAGAAAACAATTAATGACGTAGGTCGTGACTAGGACCTATAGCTTAATCCCACCCTATGGGCCTATTGAACCAGCATCTGCACACGCACTGGCACCACCCCCTTCTCCTTGGTCTACGAATTAGAAGTCGTACTCCCCATTGAGATCAAGCTTCCATCCCTCAGGATATCACTGTAAAACCTCATCACAGATGAAGAGTATCGAGTGTCAAGATTGAATGAGCTAGAGCTACTAGATGAGTGACGTATCAATGCTTTGAATCATTTGAAAGTCTATCAGAATAGACTCAAAAGGAGCTACAATAAGAAAATCGGAAGTAGGTCGTTCCAAGTCGGAGAACTAGTCTTAAAAGAAAATCAGAAGAATGTCCCAAACCTAAGCAACAAAGGAAAGTTTGAGCCCAATTGTTTGGGACCATTCATCATTACAACAAGTTATAAGTTAGGGGAATATCAGCTATCAACACCCGAAGGGGAACCTCTACAAGAGCCCATGAATAGCTCTCATCTCAAAAAGTTTTATGCCTAAATCTTTCAAGGTATAGAACCAAAAATCTAAAAAATTAGAAAATGTCCTAAAAAAATGGTTACTTCAGCAAAAACCTGGCAAACAGGTGTCTCAGTGACAACAAAAAAATTAAAAAAGCAAAAAATAAAAAAAAATTAGAAAAAGGATTATAAAAAATAGTAAATAGAAAAAAATCATCCTCTAGTGAAAACCACTTTGGTGGCACTTTGGGCAGGTACCTTAGTGAAAACCTGGCAAACAGGTGCCTTGTGTAAATAAGCACTTTCCATCCACCAGGATCTTTACGACTTGTTCTGCATCATCCATCCATTTCGCTTCCACCATCTATCACATTTAGATCTCCATCCATCACTCATCCGCTCGCATCCACACCATAGCTTGGTCATGTTTTCATATCATGATCCCTCGTAGTACTACTCAACCCATCCTCAAGGTTAGTTTGTCCTGGCTTTATCGGAGTAGTCTATTACATCATGCTGGGGGTATGTTCTTATCAGATCAGATTCATGTATATTCTTAAAATCCTAAATATCAAAAAATCCAAAAACATCAGAAAATCAAAAAATCCAAAAAATCAAAAAATCAAAAAATCAAAAAACATCAAAATATCAAAAAATCCAAAAACATTAGAAAATCATCGAAATCCCAAAGACAGGTCAAAAAGTGAGTCAGAAAGTCAAAAATAGAGTCATCTTATCAAACTACGTCATCTCTAAGCTTGAACGTAGGCAAGGTTGACCTTTGATAATCCCTCGAGACACTTAGGTCAGTCATTTAGGAGTCTATCATAAATAAACTGACATTTCATTATGTATATCTTCATCTGTAAATCGGTCAAGTCGTCAGTCGAACTACATGGTCTTTGCATGTATAATGTAGGCAAGGCTAATGTGTTGATCAACCCCTGAGGCCCCAAGGATAGGTCCTTAGATTAGTCTCTTGGTCAAAATCTCAGAAAACCCCAAAACATTGGAAAATAAAAAATCAAAACATTTGAAAATCTTGAAAAAAAATACCAAAAACAGCCTCAAAACATTGCAAAACTCCAAAAAAAATTGAATATTTGAAAAAAACCATTCGTCTCATCTCGCTTGCACCTACAATAAACACCACTCATAATAAACTAATCATCATCCTCAACCTTTGGTGAAACAGTTAGAAACAAGTCTGGCAGGTTAAAAGTAAAACTCAAAAGGTCAAGTCTCAAGTCTAAGACAGTATGTACACAAGTTGGTCACTTATTTGTGTCGATAGTCCATCATCCAATAGTCCCATATCAATCATCTGATAACATCATGTCCTAGGATGAATCCTTCCTACAATGGGCATTATTTATCAGAAAGAGCACTTTGGATAAACGAAATGACATGCCGCCATCCACTAACATGTCCTAGGATGTATCCTTCCTATAATGGGCATTATCTTTTGGCAATAGTTTCGGTTCTTATCCTTAAAAACACATTCCCTTTTGGTTAGCAGTATTGAAGAACATTAACTTGTTTGTGTACTTTATCTTTGTCTTTGACTTATCTAATTGCACTCAGTCCAAGGACCTCTCGATGATATCCAAACGAAGGATTTAGAGAGATAGGAATGGGGCAACGATCATTATCCTTTTGTCTGCTATGCTTGTTGGACGTTCTTGTAAAATAACTTGGCGAATAATTGCTTTGTTAGATATGTATAGAGGATGTTTTGGACAACTTTTTGACTATTGCATTGATTGGTTATACGTTTCCGTGTTTTGGTCCGAGGTGTTTGAAACTTCTAAAGTGCATACTCACAAGGTTTCTGTATGTCAGGTGTGAACAAGAATACTCCTATCTATTTGTCGAGTCAAAGTCCATCACACTAAGTACGACACCATCCAGGTTCTTTATACCTTGGTGCATCATACTTATACATGTTATCAAACATAAAGTAAGTGACCCTTTTAAAATCCCAATCCTTGATAAGCAAATCATCCATCTATCATCATCATTTCTCATAATCATCTCTCATAATGTTGGCTTGTTGGATCCTCTTGTCATCATCTAATGTCTTCTTTTCGGCACTAACATCACATCATGAATAATTAATCATCATCACCAATGCATCCATCATGCATCCATCTTGCATCCACAAACCATCAATATTCTCCATATCATCTCACATCATATCATCATTTAAGTTGTTTAAGATAATATAGATTTTTTATTCTAAGCATCTTAAAAACATCTCATTTGCATCATCATCCATAACCATCCAGTTTGAATCTCTTTACCACGAGATCGACCCTCAAATAGAATCTTTTCGCTTGATCTCTCGAGGGGGCAATGTACTAGTGTACTTCTTTCTGCTGGGGCAAATGAAAAAAATAGAAAATTTTAGAATTTTGATCGTGACAAGTTTATTCTTTGAACCAACACAACAAGTACATTGCTTCAAAGAGGGGAAAAATGTAGACATGAAAAATTAGCATTATGCATTCAATTAGGTCCATTCATCAAGTAAACCAAGTTTCACATTCATCCACTCATCAAATTAATCATGTTCAGCTTCATCCATTCATCAGGTAAACTCATTAATTTCATTCCTAAGGTTATTCATTTAAATTAAATAAATCAAACATCAACCTTTTAATTAAATAAACCAAACTTTATTTAATTGAAATCTCAAAATGCATATTCACTCCCTTTTTTATTTAAATAAATCAAATATTCAAGTCAAAGGGGTCAAAATCACCTAATCATCACCTAAGCTAATCTAATCCTGATTAACCTAACCTAACCACCCATCACATCCACTAGTTTTTCCCACTTGCACAAATAAATCAATTTATTGATTTATTAAAATCCTTATTTTCTTTCAACTTGGCTTAAAAATAGAATATTCACTCAAGTTTGAAAATGATGACAAGTTGACTTGTCCCTTCCAACATTGCAATAACTTCTCCATTTTATGTCCCCCACTCAACATTTATTTCACAATTTCAAATTTGAAATCTCCCTCTCTTACACACATTGGCCAAAACTTGCACATTTCTCAACCTATCATACTATGACAAGTGGCCTCATCTCATTTGTCCAATATTAATCCCACATTGCTCTATTTTGATCTCTCCTTCAATTTGAAAATCTATAAATGAAGGCCTCATTCTTCATCAAATCCATCTACATCTTCATGCAAAGTTACTCTCTTGGTTTGAGAACTAATTTTTCTCTTCATCATAGTGCGTTGCATCATTTCATTTTTAACAAGTAAATTGGTAAAGGGTCATTGACACATTTGACACCAATCCACTATGGAATAGGTGTGCATTATGTATCTTTCATGCTTTCAATTTGGTTTGTTTTGTTATCATGTTTAGGAAACATTTTGCATTATTTCATAGGAGAATTTTGGTGAATTTGTAGGCTACTAACCCATGCTTGAGGCTTTAGTGTTTGCAAATTTTAGGTGCTCACAAAAATATTCATAAAATTGAAGCAATAAATTTCATGAGAAAAGAAAAATTATTATTCCAACACAACATCAACATCATTAAATTGATTAGAAAATTTTATGATGGAAAAAAAAATCCAAAATTGCATTAAGATCATTTATCCATCTTTTGTCCTGAAGCTAAATCTCCTTATCCTCTTATTTAATTATCACATGTTTACTTTTACTGTTTTATGAAACCGAAATCTATTATCTATATTAATTATTTGATTGCTAATTCATTGCATTTATTTAATTAGTCTTGATATATTATATTAAAATTTCAAATGTTTCATTAAAAAACCACAAATAAGAAATGATTAGGAATTGACAAAAGAATTGTGTTCCTATCCAATTATTCATTTTCTATTTTTAATATTGATTACAGTATTTGTAACATATAGTTTTGTAATCATAGTGAAGCTTTGTGAGAAATAGATAATGCAATTAATAATAAAGTATGTATCCTTTTTAATATGTGAAGTAGTTATATCACATATTTATCATTTTCTACTATTATTTTCTAGTTTCAAACAAATTAAAAATATTTTTGTTGTAATAAAATTTTAGATAATTTTGTTAAACAATTTTAATTGTACTCATTCCAATACTCAATCATGTTGAATTTTGCAAGAGAGTCCAATCAACTTCATTTAAAGGTTGAAACTAAAATGAACCCTTACAGGTTCAAATTGAAAACCTTTTCTTTCAATTTGCTAGTCTGAAAGTTTCAAACTTGTTTTTCACTTATGCCTTCAATAAGAACTTATTATATCATGAAGTTTGAAAGTAATAATGCCAAAAAATGAACTTGAATACAAATTTTACTTTATAAACAGTCAAGATGATCATAAAAAATAACATACCCAGCAAGAAAGCATATTCTCTTAATTTAACTAGAAGCTGGTTACAACATAAATACCAAAAATTACAATCTGTAGGTCTGATTTTAAGTTCCAGACATTCAATGATGCCTAGTTTGTGCTCAAAGCACTAGATTAAACCATAGCTACTAGAAAAGATAATGAGCTGAGTGTTTGGAATGATAAACCTGGTTGGAAATATCTAATAATACGTTGTTGCGGCCTTCTGGAGGATGAACCCACCAAAATCTCCACAAATATGATGATGAAGTTAACTTGTAATCTGCTGCAATAAAAATATGTGTATGTCTAAAGGTATAAATTTCCCAAAATGCCTTCTTTGTCAAGCAACCTTCTTGAAATATCCTCTTTCACCAATCAAAGTCTTAATCTGCAACTGGAGTTGTGCAAAATGAAATCTGGTTGAGCTCAATGGTGAGTTTCTATTTGAAATCACCTCACAAGGTGGTATGGGAACAACACCAAACCACTGAATTCAAGGGAGCAACACCTTAAACTAGTTGAATCACTTTCAGTCAAGAGATATCTCTTAGCAAATAAGGAATCACAAATTAGTATGTATTCCTATTTACCCCAGCCTCCTTTAAATAAGACCTTAAGGCAAGGCCACCCTAGGGTCTAGTTTCTAGAAGATTTTGGCCCTTCTAGAAGATTCTAGTTCTTCTAGAAACATCTTCTAACCTTTCTAAAAGATTCTAGTTCTTCTAGAAACATCTTCTAACTTTTCTAGACAATTTTATTCCTTAACATCCCCCCCTTAAGATTGGATAGAATATTACAAACAAGATACAAAGAAGAGTTTGATTGTGTTTGTCTTTTTGCCTTCTAACCTTCTAGAATGTTGAATGGGCTAGAATCGTTCCACCATGATGTTACACCGAAGGTGGGGACATTACACTCACCTAATTTAAAAGGGACAACTTATCCATGATATCATTGTTAGAAATTTAAGGTGTGTTTATTTAGAACAATTATGAAATATCTACAATAGTGAGAGGGTCCTACAACTTTAGTAGGGAAATGCTTAGCTAGCTAAATAATTGCTTGTAGATTCCATTCAATTTAAAGGTGTGATATTTATAAAATTAAATTCAATCTCTATATCAATAAAGTCTCCACAATTTATACATCCATAGTTAGACAATGTTAGTGATAAAAATAAAAGTAGATATATTATACAATCTATAGCTTTTAGGAACTAACCAATCTTTTGTAGATCTAGAGAAAATTTAGGATCTCTCATAGGATACTGAATAAGATTAATTATCATTGTATACAGAAAATGAGCCAAAGGACATCCTTAATTATTACATCTCTAAATTTTCAAGGTTTCTGACAATGTTCCATAAATTTCCACCTATGTTTAAAGCATCTTCAAAAAATTCTTAACAATTCTTATAAAGGTCTCCAAGGTGATTAGTATGTATTAATATTGTTCATAATACATATACCCTCTACAAATCGTCTTTCGGTTTGAAGTAATATTTTAACAAGAATGTTATATAGCATAATGACCCAAAAACTTGCAAGACATGTCCAATGTCACAAGTTTGTAAGTCTTGATCATTTTCTTGTTTGATTAGTTTAGAACAAGCTTAGCTTTATCTCTATTGATAATAATTCTAGAAGTATCTACATGAATTTCCCTTCAATACACTCATCTAAAATCTAATTTGTGTTAACCTTGATCAAATTTTAAATGAGATAAAAAAATATTTATTATTCTTTATATTTGTCAACTATTTATATAATTTCATCTATCGGAAAAAAGACAAAACTATTGTTTTAGATTATTATCAGACAAGAGATTTTTTCTACTTACCTTGTATAATTCAATGAAATGTATCCATGATCCATCCATTTAAATCTGACAAACTTCAATATTTAAAAACAAAAATCCTAATACAAAGACTAAAATAATAATAATTAATAGATGGCATTCCACTTATTCAAACATTCCTATTAGAACTACTTATGTAGAGGTTGACCATTAAGTTGGTTCAAACTGTTCCAAAAAAGAAAATGTTTAAATAGGGGTCAATTTTACACACATCAAATTCAAATACGTATCAATTTAAAACACTGGTTGCTCAGTCTTCTCTGTTATTACTGATTGGGATGGCTAATCGAATTTCTTGTGAGTTGTACTCTTACTGTCTTTCGTACTATTTTGTTCATTCCTTTAGACTGCATTATTTTCTCAGTGTATTTTTTTCAAGTCAATTTAAAACACTGGAAACTGGCGTTTTGATGAAAGTGTTCAAACAGGTGTCAATTACGTACCAATTTAGAACACCGGAAAAAAAAAAGGTGATGGAAAAAGTTAATAAAGTGACATTGGAACAGTAACTAAACGTTGACGAAACAGCAGAATGGCAATGATATGAAGGCCAAGAGCTTTAAATAAATAAATATCTCAACATCTTATACTAAAAATCAACGATGAACATTAAACATGTCATGACTTCAGTTTCGTTCAACACAGATGACCATAAAAGTCTCTAATGAAAAGTCGCCAAAGGAAATTCTGGACGTAAGAGGTCGAGGAGGCAGAGCAACGTGGTTGGGATGTAATCTTCATCTTACGTACTCTTCAAGCTATAAATTTAAGAGGCCTGTGTTTGTCATTGACACGAACACAAAGTTGAAGGCATTTAGAGTTGGAAGGGCTCCGCCTTCATTCCTCTATACAAACCTAACCTGCGTGATATTTTAGCTGCGCATTCTCATCATGCCAAGCCCAAATACAAATGCCAGTCTCTCATGGCTTGCCTTGTATGTACTCTTAATTTCAGCCATACCCAATGTTGTTCTTCGTTTAGAAGCCGATCCCCAAATTACAAAGGCCGGTCATGACTGTAGTCTGATTAATACTACAAATCCCAATGCGAGTGAAAATCGCAAAAATGTTTTCTCGTTGCTTGCCAAAAATATATCTTCGACAGGCTTCGCTACAGCTTCACATGGGAATGGCACAAATACGATGTATGGGCTTGCCCAGTGCAGAAACGACTTGTCATTGGAGGACTGCAGTCAGTGCTATACAAACGCCACAGAACAGATTGTAAGATACTGTCCCTTCGAGATTGGGGCACGTATGATATACGGCGGATGCTTTTTGCGTTATGAAAATGAGACTTTCTTTGATCAGGCAGTCGCTGGCGGCAACTCCAACGTGTGCCTCTCTGACTCGTCCTCAAGACCTAAACATTTTAATGAAACTGCGCTGAGGTTGCTAGCGGACATCAAATCCAAGGCTCTCGGAAACGGGGGTTTCGCCAGTGATGAAATTAGTGCCAACGGATTACCGACGGCCATTTATGGACTTGCTATGTGCAGGCCCACACTTACCACCAATAGCTGCGACGTTTGTCTTCAGAGCGCTACCCTACTCGTACAACGGTGCTTTTCTATGTAGGATGGAAGGGGTCTCGAAGCCGGCTGTTATTTGCGTTACTCCACCGATGCTTTTTTCTCCACCCACTCTTCTTCCTGTAAGTCATTACGAGTTTGTATTCAATTATTATTTATTATATTTTTGTGCGATTTTAAAAAATGTTTTAGAAACTTTAATTAAGCATTATATATAAGTAGATGTAATATTGTTTGTTTTTTAATTAATTCCGTTAAAAAGTTTTTTAAAGTTTGGATTTTATTGTTTCTACAGCGAGCCCTTCGAAGACTGTGCTCATCTTGGTTGGAACTTTGGGAGGTGCTGCTGCCATTGCTGTATTGTGGTTGTTGTTTATATTCAGGCACTCTTTTCCAAAGTTGTACGCTAAAGTCACCGGGCGCAGACAGCATGAAGAAGCAGGTGAAGAAATCTATTTTCTCACTAATTTATGAAATTAAAGAGACCTTACGGTAGGATTCATATAGTAGAATATTTTAAAATAAACAACTGGTGAAAGAATGATATTTTTCTAAAACTGTATAATATATTGCAGAGGAATATTTTGCTGCCGAGGAAGACAATAAGTGGTTTCATCTATTTAACTACGAGTCCCTTCGAGCTGCAACTAATAACTTCAATCAAGCTAGGAAACTCGGGGAAGGAGGGTTTGGACAAGTTTATAAGGTGCGAGGATAGCCAATCTGTTAAAACTAAAGAGGACATTAATATTCTTTTTTTATCAGATCTGGTTGTTTGTGGTGGTAGGGAATATTTAGCGATGGGCGGGAGGTTGCAGTGAAGAAGCTTTTCGTACAACAGTCGACAAGAGCATTGGACGAATTTTTTACAGAAGTGAAACTGATCAGTGCTGTTCGTCACCGTAATCTTGCTCGTTTGCTTGGGTGTTGCACACGAGGACTAGAGAAGCTATTGGTTTATGAATTCATGCCAAATATGAGCCTTGACAAACATCTCTTCGGTTTGTCTAGATCCCTGTTAGAAAAATAGAGCAATACCATTTCTTTTTGGTTAAATCTGTAGAGTCCCTTAAAATCTCTTTCATAATCACTCTGGCAGCGAATACGGCGAAACAGCTAAGCTGGAAAACAAGATTTGAGATCATTTTGGGAACGGCGCATGGGCTTGCATATTTAAACGAAGAATCCCGACTTCGAATCCAGCACAGAGATATCAAAGCTGCCAACATCCTTCTGGATAACGACTTCCAAGCAAAAATTACAGATTTTGGACTGGCAAAGCTCTTTCCGGAGGACCTGACACATCTTACCACAAGAGTCGGTGGTACAATGTAAGCTTTCTTATTCTTGTTTACCCGTGCTGTTGCCCCCCACTTCTCTCTGTTAAATTTGAATACATAAACTTATGCATTGCCTATGATTTTGGTCTTTGTTCAGAGGGTATACTGCACCAGAATATGCTGTTCACGGTCAGTTGACAGATAAGGCAGATGTGTACAGCTACGGCATCCTTCTTCTCGAAATTGTGAGCGGCAGAAAGTATATTGATTCTACACTTCCAGCACAGATGGAGCTCCTGTTAGGATGGGTAAGCTTCGAAGGGAAGGCTTATTAATCATCTAAATTTAGAATTTTTCACGTTTTAGATTTATTTAGCAATTATATATTTGAATGCTCTGTAATTATAGAAAAGGTTAATCATATTATGGTTTTATGTAGTTCGGTTTATTTAAAATTTCTAGATGATTTAAAAATTGATCAGAATTTTATATGAGTAATTAATGGTGAAAGTTTAGTTGAGAAGTTATTGAAATTAATGATCTCATACATAAAAAATTAGTATTAAAAAGGATTTGTTTTCTCAAAAAAATTCCGCAAAAATAAAACAGATGAAGATGTCTCTTAATAAATCTTTAGCAGTCCACAATAAAGAGTATGAGCGTAAGTGATAGTTACATAGAGCTCGCTCTCAGTTGCATGACTGTAAATGGCCTGCTAATGAAGCCTTAGATTTATATACAGGCGTGGAATCTATACGAGAAAAAAGAGGTATTTACAGTGGTGGACCGAAGATTAGTCGAGGAAGAGCTGGAGGTGAATAAAGAAGAGATATTAAAGGTAATCCAGATTGCTTTTCTATGCACGCAAGGTGCTCCTGAGATGAGGCCATTAATGTCCACAGTGGTGTTGATGCTAACAAGCAATACATTCAAACATGCTTCATACAAATGAAATTGAAGAAGAAACACTAGCCCTAAACATTGAATCTAACAATAATGATGAACAATCACAAAATTCAACATACACATCATCATTTATGGTTAGGCCGCCTAATAGACCACGCGAACTAGAAATAATTAAAGAAACCCTACAAAATGAACAACCAAAAAATAACACTATAAATTGGCTTGAAATAAACTCTTCCCCAATAAATGAGTATAACACTAAAGGCCTCTTTGATATGGCATTTCCCACACTTTTTCCAAATGGAAATGCACTACAAATGCAAGCATGATTCAAGGAAGTACAAATGAATGAATATGCATTGCATTTAATGCGATTTCATGACCAAGTATTTGGAAGACACCCAAGATTTTGATACTTCATCTCGAATCTTATGATGCACCATTGTAGCCAAGGACTTGTAACAGTTTTCCTTAAAAGAAATGTATAAGACAACATACCAACAACTATTGAAAACCTTCATACACACCTAAAAAATCTTCCAGACGAACAACTAGCTAAACAACTTATGCATTTTAGATCATCAATGAGAGGAACAAGACCATATTGGAACAAATGTCGTGTTGAGCTATCAAATATGATCAACCAAATAGGATCACCAACTGTATTCTTCACATTAAATGCAACAAATACAAAATGGCCAGATTTACAACTACTACTCACAAAAGACATAAGATTAACAATGCAATCAAATAAAATTCGTACAGATAACATAATCAATAACCCCTATACCACATCCCTATATCTACATCAACAATTCACAATATTTTGTCAAGAAGTCATTGAGAAGCTCCTACCCACAAAAGAATATTTGTATAGGTATGAGTGGCAACATAGTGGAACTGCACATGTCCACGGATTCCTTTGGCTTGAAAATGCTCCAGACATGGACAAGCTTGATTGGGGAAATAACTTGGAAGTTGAAAGAGCATGAATTTTTTTTGACAAATATGTAACTGCTTGGAACCCTCGTACTATATCTCAAACCAACAACACAACACATTAATCACCACTTGATGATCCATGTTTGTTAAACACAAATGAAATATTTAGTACAAATGCAAGTAATGACTATGAAGAATTAATTAACCATATCCAAAGGCATACAAAATGCACTGAGGGAACATGCCTACGTAAAAAGGGGAATAAAATATAATGTGGATACAAAGCTCCATGGAAAGAACAACTTATCTCAACATTATCAATTGGAAATGATGGTAAAAAAATGAGCACACAAGAAATGATGATAGATTAAACGTACATAACTGACAAATGATATCAATATGGAGAGCTAATATAGATTTCCATCCAGTCATCTCACGAACACTTGTTCTCAAATACATTGCTAAGTATGCTTCAAAAGCATAAAGAACTTCAGAGAGTTATCTTAATATGCTAACAAGAATTGTTGCAAATCAAAAACCAGAAAATGAAGCTTTGATAGCATATCAAAAATTCATGGCAGAACTTGTTGTTGACTATGATATAGGAGCACAAGAAACATGTAATATGCTCCAAAAATTGCCCCTTGTCATCTGCAATAGATCATTTACGTCATTGAATGCTGGACAAAAAGTATTTCATCGCTTCAAAAGAACCACAAATGAAAATGAACTCAAAACTAGCTACTTACATTCCTATATGCAATGCCCTCTACAACTAGAAACAATAACATTGCTCGAATCTACAAAATCCATCACCTACTATTCATGTCGCAAAGGATGAAAATGGAAAGAAAGGAAAGCAAAAGCAATTTTCAATGTCTTCCCAAAGTTTTATACTATTCCAAACCAAGAATAAAAACACTATGAAACATTTTGTTGGATTGAATTACTCTTATACAAGAACTTTCGTGACATAGAAATTGACATAGGACTTACAAAAGGCACAATAATAAAAAATTGGGAAAACATAAATACAAACAAATATGATGTATGGCATATTGATCGTACAATTGAAATGGAAGCTAATAGTGATGAAAAAGAAGATATTTGTAATGATTTCAACACAACAAATACATTAGAATTGAATGAATGTGAAATGCTATCACAAATAGGACATACTAATTATGTAAATCTAGAAGAACTCCAAATACTCGATAGGCATGATTTTGATAGAAACAATTGGGATCAACACAATGTACACCCAGATTTACATGCCACTACAAATCACTTCATAAACATCAACAAAATTTCCAACCAAAATGAAAACATGGCCACAAGAAACAATGTCCAAAATTATGAATTGTCACCAAAACAAAACCTAACACTTACCTTAATAACAAACCACTACAAAGATCATTCCTTAAACAAACCTTTGCATATCATCATTCAAGGAACTGCAAGAACTGGCAAATCATTTCTTATTGCTTGCATAAGGGATGCACTTCAAAGTAAGAAACCACAACAAAATAGCCCATTTATTGCTTTAGCTCCCACATGAATTGCAACATTCAACATATGAGCATCAACTATACATTCAAAGCTTAAGATTCCAATAAAAAAAATTAAGCCATTGTAAGGACAAACACTAACAACATTCCAAGAAGAAATGAAACACATAAGATACATCCTCGTAGATGAAATGAGTTTCATAGGCCCAAAACTACTATTAAAAATAGATAGTAGACCATGAGAAGTGTTTCCTCAAACACAACACAAGTGCTTTAGTGGTTTATCTATAATTCCAAAAGGAGACCTCACACAACTGCCACATGTAATGGACAAGCCCATCTATGCATCATATTCCAATGAAAAACTATTATGGGAACAATTTACTACAGTAATTACATTACAAACAATGTTTCATCAACAAGGAGCCAATCAAACTCAAACACAATTTCATGAAAACACTTAAAAACATACATAATGCAGAACCAAAAGAACAAGATTGGGAGATATTAATGAACCGTACAAACAAAGTACTTACAACTATAGAAAAAAAGAATTTGACAACTCAATTCACCTATTTACAACAAATGAATTAGTCAAACTACACAACAAAACAATGTTAAAAGAACTAAACTTTCCAGTTGCATTAAGTATTGCAATAAACATGAGATCCAAATCAAACATTGAAGCACAAGATGATCAGCTTGAAAAACAACTTCTATTATGCAAAGGTCAGCAAATCATGCTAACAACAAACTTATGGACTCAAGCAAAACTTGTAAATGGTTCCCTTGGGGAGGTAGTTGACATCATTTACAATGTAGGCTCTAAACCACCAGATATTCCAATGTATGTAGTCGCAAGAATCAATAACTATAGTGGCCCACCATGGAACCAAAATGATCCAAAAATTATGCCTATAATATCTATATCACTAGGTAGTCATAGAAAAATACCATTATCCATGGCATGGGCAATTACTATTCATAAATCACAAGGCATAACACTAAAAAAAGCAACAATTGATATTGGTAAAGTTGAAAGACAAGGACTAACATTTACAACTCTATCAAGAGTCAAATCATTAAATGGACTATGAATCCAACCAACATTCTCCTTTGAATGATACTTAAGAATGTAAAACAATCCATACACAATGATCAAGAAAAAAGAGAATTGCCTACAATTAAGCGCGCTATGAGAAAATGAGGTATGCACTTACAAATCATATCACTTTCACATTAACAATATGTAGTTCATACTATATGTCCTGCACAACATTTTCTCCATCACAAACTAATTCAAATAATTATTATAATGCAGCTACACAAACAAAACAAAAAAGTACAAATGCTGTTCTCAACCAAATTATACTTTCAAAGATAAATTTATTGGCACCACAAAATGCAAGTTAACCACAATCAAAAACTAGGTAACCAATGTTAAAATCATGTTATTTTTAAAATTCATTTTACAAACAATAACATTGCAACCATTATAACTCCTTTCCATGATACTTAGGATGCAAGACAATCCATACACAGTGAAAATGAATCAAGAGGAGAATCACTTACAAATAATTGCACTATAAAAAAGGAGGTATGCACTTAATAAACCAACCACTTTCAAATTAAGACTATGTAGTTCATACTATATGTCTTACAAAATATTATCCCATACAAAAATTGATTCAAACAATTATTCTAATGCAGGTACAAAAACAAAAAGAAAAGGAATATTTACTCTTCTCAACAAAATTATACTTTCAAAGAAAAATTTATTGAGGCCACAAAGTGCAAGCCAACCATAATCAAATAACAGGTAAGTAGAACCAAAATCAATCTATTTTTAATGTTCATTTTACAAACATTAACATTCAAACAATTATTCTTATTTAGGAACACAATCAAAGAAAAAGTATAATCTACCATGTTTCAAAATTTATATTAATTCTTTCATCAAGTGCATATGTTGCAAAATAGAAACTAATCATTAATTTGTCTTTTATGGATTGAATTTTTCATATATCTTTTTAACAACTAGCTAGCGGCCCTATTCCAACAAGAGGATCGTTATCAAGAATAACATATGATAGGTAATCTATTTATTTATTTCATTTGGTTGGTTGTAATAAAAAAAGAAAAAAACTATCCATTGGTATCCACCTCACTTGGATTTAACTCTGTCCTTGCATGTTTTATTATTAAAAGTTTAATCTAACCACATATAACACAAACACATAATCAATAAATCAAACACTATATTTTAATCATGTGGAACATATGTTTTCAGATAAACTTTTAAAAAAATCACATGTCACTAGATTACTATTTAATATCATTAAATTCAAAGTTACGGAAACTTTCAAATTCAATCAAAAATTGAATTTTTATAATGGTCAATCAAATACGGTTGATGGAAGGAAAGTGTGAAACATATCTATACCTAGCCAAATTATTTGCAATTAATCTACCCCAATGCCCAACCCAAAGTACAAACCTCCCATTCCACCTAAATAAAACACACAAAAATAAATAACAATTAGTATAATCATTGCACCTTCTTCCAGTGCAACTGCTAGTATATTTCTCTTGGTTGAATGGTTTTAGATACTTAAAAATCATTTTATTTTTATTTTTTATTTTTTAATGTAATTTTTAAAAATTTAATTATTTATTTTATTTTAAATTTAGTACACTTAATGATAATTATTTTTTTTATAAAATATAAACATAATTTCTCTATTCCAATCATTATTCGATAGGGTTAAAATGACATTAGGCCTTATTATTGGTAGAGCTATGGATAATCTTATTCATGGATTTAGTGAGCTAGGAGCTTAATATAATTTGGGTTTAAATTTGTTTTTTTAAATGTTTAGAAAAATTTGTATGTGAAAAATTCTATCAATTTATATTTTTTATTAAAATATAATATTAATGTTAGATTATTATATTTTCTTCTATAAATTATATGTTTTATAAAATTATATTAAAATATTAAAGATTCATATGTATATATAAATTAATAAATAATATTCAATTATTTTGAATTTATAATTTAAAATATTTTGTTCAATCTAAAATATAAATGAATGTATATAAGAATAAATCTATTTTTTTAATTTATATTGATAATATTTTCAATCCACTTATTTTATATAAGATAGGTGTCACGAAACTTGAACAATGTGTTATATATAACTCATTGATATATTATACAAACTAGGCATTAATTTGTGTCACAAGAAGTTTTCAATAAAATTAATAGCATGAGAAAGTGGTAGATTAGGAAATATTCTTCAAATTCTTCATAATACTCAATAATAATAAGTCACTTGGAGAAGGTAATCCTATAAAATTGTCTATTAAGAACATAATCTACAATATGATGATTTACTACTACTCATTATCTCTTCTATATAGACATCATTAGATAATGTTTGTACCCTAATCTCATTGAGGTTCACTTAACATACTATTTAATTATACCTAGGGACTCATTATAAGAATTAGGAGATCATGGAGATAAAACAAAGAACAAGTGAATAATGTCAAATATTGTAGTTAGTCAACTAAAATTAAAATGAGTACAAAGCCTTGCATATATAGGAAAGGAAGATGAAATCCACCCATGATGTGGATTGACAAGTGCTCCATGAAGTGGAACAAATAAGTAGACAAGTGTCTTATAAGTGTCAACCTTAGGAACACTTGGCGTGTGCAAACTAACAACCTATTTGACCAAGTCATCAACCTTGATGCCAAGTGTTGAATGACCTTTGAGGTGAGATGAAAATTATTCCAACCTCAAAAAGGCAGCACATGAGGCTTACCAAAAAACTTGGTAACTTCTAGAGGCTTAAAGGTCGCACATTCAGTTAGACAAGATGTTGTCTAACCTCACCAATTACCTAAGTACACTTAAGTATAATTAATAGATAAATTATTCGCTCTAACACTCATAAGTTACCCAATTAAGGATTATGAATGTCATAGGCTATTATTAAACATCATGATACAAACTCTAAGATAATGTTGTAGTATGCCCTCACCCTTAAAATTAAAATGATTAGGAATGATGATGATTCTTTCACTTAATTTGATAATTTATAATAATTTTCATTTGAAACTTCTATGTCCTTTTCTAAAGGATTCCTTTAGACTCTTGTATTTTATTCTCAAATGATAATTTCACTTCTAAGCTTCTATGATGATGCAGAGGTCATGGATATTATAACAATAGAAGATATGATCAAGTTAATTCTATAGGAAGAAATATTAGAAGAAGAAAAGATGAAAAGGAAAAATATATTAATTTTCATAATGAGATAAGAGAAAGGTTAATCTACTCACATTAAGAAGTTCTATTTTATTAAATTGAATAGTCTCAAATATATTTATTAAGTTTTCTTATTTTAACTACAATCATACTTCTTGATAAAATTTCTCTAATAGTCTAAATTTTTAAATATTTTCATTGATATAACACAACTAAAAGAACTTATAGTCATAATTTTCAATATATAGTTATAAATTGTAAATAAAATTTATAAAATTAATGGTATGATTTAAAACTATAAGCTAAGGGAGATGAGTAGTAAACAAAATATAAATTGAAAATCAATTTTATACTATTTATGTTGATAGGTATTCTACAATGAGTTTGCTAACAAAAATAATTATCTTTTACTTTAAATTTGACAAACATTCTCATCAAAGAATTAATATTTAATAATAAATATAAAAATAAAAAATGAAAATGATTTTTTATTTTCCTTCTTTGTCTTTTTCTATAAACACAAGTTTAAGAATTAAAAAAAAATCACAATATGTTTGATCAAATTTTCCAACTCACCATTTATATTTAAGTTTTTCAAAAAATAATACATAAAATTATTGAAATAAATTGTTTCATAAAATTTTAGCACTAATTATATACTTATATTTAATATAAATATATAATTGATTAAAATTATAGATTAAAAATATCTTAAGTAGATCTGTCTAAAAATCAATCCATATATAAATAGACTAGCACTTGCACTGAAAGAAGGTGCACAATAGTTACACTGATTGTATTTTATAAAATATTTTATATGATTTTGAATAGCTTTCTAATAAGAATACTCAAGAAAAAAGTTTGCACTCAACGAGTTGTAGTGTAGGAAAATGTATCTCTTTACATTTTCACATTTGTTTGGGCCCTCCATGTTAAACCATGAATTCTTTATGCCTTATTTTGTCCTATTTTGAATTCACAAGCCTTATTAAATGCATCTCTCTAAGGATAATCTTGACATTTATCAAATGACCAACCATAATTCATGTTTTTGGGTTGTGTGTTCCAGATCTAGTGATCTGGGACCCATATGCCACCTTGGGTGTATGGGTCCTACCTAAGTTTCGAGGCCTAATCCTAAATATTGCATTGAACTTAGCATTTATTGAGGTTTGTGTCCCAAGTTTAGGCTATGGGGACTCAGAAGACCCAACTGGTGTATGAGTTCCGCTTTACCTTGGACCTATTTTGAATTTAATTCTTGGTGGGATTTTATTCTCCTAGATCTCATGTTGACTTGTAGTGTTGTAATTGCAAGAAATTTGGTGTAAACAAGTATAAATACACAGTTATTTCACATAATTTCTCCTAGAAGTTTTATGCAAGAATTCCTATAGCAAATTTTATTATCAAGAGCATTCAAGAGCAAGTTATCAAGCATTTGGATCA
>VDFB02193867.1:453727051-453758744 GCA_007258455.2 Sequoia sempervirens
AAAATCACATGTCACTAGATTACTATTTAATATCATTAAATTCAAAGTTACGGAAACTTTCAAATTCAATCAAAAATTGAATTTTTATAATGGTCAATCAAATACGGTTGATGGAAGGAAAGTGTGAAACATATCTATACCTAGCCAAATTATTTGCAATTAATCTACCCCAATGCCCAACCCAAAGTACAAACCTCCCATTCCACCTAAATAAAACACACAAAAATAAATAACAATTAGTATAATCATTGCACCTTCTTCCAGTGCAACTGCTAGTATATTTCTCTTGGTTGAATGGTTTTAGATACTTAAAAATCATTTTATTTTTATTTTTTATTTTTTAATGTAATTTTTAAAAATTTAATTATTTATTTTATTTTAAATTTAGTACACTTAATGATAATTATTTTTTTTATAAAATATAAACATAATTTCTCTATTCCAATCATTATTCGATAGGGTTAAAATGACATTAGGCCTTATTATTGGTAGAGCTATGGATAATCTTATTCATGGATTTAGTGAGCTAGGAGCTTAATATAATTTGGGTTTAAATTTGTTTTTTTAAATGTTTAGAAAAATTTGTATGTGAAAAATTCTATCAATTTATATTTTTTATTAAAATATAATATTAATGTTAGATTATTATATTTTCTTCTATAAATTATATGTTTTATAAAATTATATTAAAATATTAAAGATTCATATGTATATATAAATTAATAAATAATATTCAATTATTTTGAATTTATAATTTAAAATATTTTGTTCAATCTAAAATATAAATGAATGTATATAAGAATAAATCTATTTTTTTAATTTATATTGATAATATTTTCAATCCACTTATTTTATATAAGATAGGTGTCACGAAACTTGAACAATGTGTTATATATAACTCATTGATATATTATACAAACTAGGCATTAATTTGTGTCACAAGAAGTTTTCAATAAAATTAATAGCATGAGAAAGTGGTAGATTAGGAAATATTCTTCAAATTCTTCATAATACTCAATAATAATAAGTCACTTGGAGAAGGTAATCCTATAAAATTGTCTATTAAGAACATAATCTACAATATGATGATTTACTACTACTCATTATCTCTTCTATATAGACATCATTAGATAATGTTTGTACCCTAATCTCATTGAGGTTCACTTAACATACTATTTAATTATACCTAGGGACTCATTATAAGAATTAGGAGATCATGGAGATAAAACAAAGAACAAGTGAATAATGTCAAATATTGTAGTTAGTCAACTAAAATTAAAATGAGTACAAAGCCTTGCATATATAGGAAAGGAAGATGAAATCCACCCATGATGTGGATTGACAAGTGCTCCATGAAGTGGAACAAATAAGTAGACAAGTGTCTTATAAGTGTCAACCTTAGGAACACTTGGCGTGTGCAAACTAACAACCTATTTGACCAAGTCATCAACCTTGATGCCAAGTGTTGAATGACCTTTGAGGTGAGATGAAAATTATTCCAACCTCAAAAAGGCAGCACATGAGGCTTACCAAAAAACTTGGTAACTTCTAGAGGCTTAAAGGTCGCACATTCAGTTAGACAAGATGTTGTCTAACCTCACCAATTACCTAAGTACACTTAAGTATAATTAATAGATAAATTATTCGCTCTAACACTCATAAGTTACCCAATTAAGGATTATGAATGTCATAGGCTATTATTAAACATCATGATACAAACTCTAAGATAATGTTGTAGTATGCCCTCACCCTTAAAATTAAAATGATTAGGAATGATGATGATTCTTTCACTTAATTTGATAATTTATAATAATTTTCATTTGAAACTTCTATGTCCTTTTCTAAAGGATTCCTTTAGACTCTTGTATTTTATTCTCAAATGATAATTTCACTTCTAAGCTTCTATGATGATGCAGAGGTCATGGATATTATAACAATAGAAGATATGATCAAGTTAATTCTATAGGAAGAAATATTAGAAGAAGAAAAGATGAAAAGGAAAAATATATTAATTTTCATAATGAGATAAGAGAAAGGTTAATCTACTCACATTAAGAAGTTCTATTTTATTAAATTGAATAGTCTCAAATATATTTATTAAGTTTTCTTATTTTAACTACAATCATACTTCTTGATAAAATTTCTCTAATAGTCTAAATTTTTAAATATTTTCATTGATATAACACAACTAAAA
Organism: Sequoia sempervirens; assembly: GCA_007258455.2. Lineage (NCBI taxonomy): Eukaryota > Viridiplantae > Streptophyta > Pinopsida > Cupressales > Cupressaceae > Sequoia > Sequoia sempervirens. Next base: position 453,729,246 of record VDFB02193867.1, read on the forward strand.
GAACTTATAGTCATAATTTTCAATATATAGTTATAAATTGTAAATAAAATTTATAAAATTAATGGTATGATTTAAAACTATAAGCTAAGGGAGATGAGTAGTAAACAAAATATAAATTGAAAATCAATTTTATACTATTTATGTTGATAGGTATTCTACAATGAGTTTGCTAACAAAAATAATTATCTTTTACTTTAAATTTGACAAACATTCTCATCAAAGAATTAATATTTAATAATAAATATAAAAATAAAAAATGAAAATGATTTTTTATTTTCCTTCTTTGTCTTTTTCTATAAACACAAGTTTAAGAATTAAAAAAAAATCACAATATGTTTGATCAAATTTTCCAACTCACCATTTATATTTAAGTTTTTCAAAAAATAATACATAAAATTATTGAAATAAATTGTTTCATAAAATTTTAGCACTAATTATATACTTATATTTAATATAAATATATAATTGATTAAAATTATAGATTAAAAATATCTTAAGTAGATCTGTCTAAAAATCAATCCATATATAAATAGACTAGCACTTGCACTGAAAGAAGGTGCACAATAGTTACACTGATTGTATTTTATAAAATATTTTATATGATTTTGAATAGCTTTCTAATAAGAATACTCAAGAAAAAAGTTTGCACTCAACGAGTTGTAGTGTAGGAAAATGTATCTCTTTACATTTTCACATTTGTTTGGGCCCTCCATGTTAAACCATGAATTCTTTATGCCTTATTTTGTCCTATTTTGAATTCACAAGCCTTATTAAATGCATCTCTCTAAGGATAATCTTGACATTTATCAAATGACCAACCATAATTCATGTTTTTGGGTTGTGTGTTCCAGATCTAGTGATCTGGGACCCATATGCCACCTTGGGTGTATGGGTCCTACCTAAGTTTCGAGGCCTAATCCTAAATATTGCATTGAACTTAGCATTTATTGAGGTTTGTGTCCCAAGTTTAGGCTATGGGGACTCAGAAGACCCAACTGGTGTATGAGTTCCGCTTTACCTTGGACCTATTTTGAATTTAATTCTTGGTGGGATTTTATTCTCCTAGATCTCATGTTGACTTGTAGTGTTGTAATTGCAAGAAATTTGGTGTAAACAAGTATAAATACACAGTTATTTCACATAATTTCTCCTAGAAGTTTTATGCAAGAATTCCTATAGCAAATTTTATTATCAAGAGCATTCAAGAGCAAGTTATCAAGCATTTGGATCAACATTCAAGATTCAAGCATCATGTCAAAGTCTTCATGCATCATGTGTTTATGTAAGCTAACACTTGTGATGTAGGTTTTCATGATTCAAGCAAGCATTGAAAGACATTATTCCATATCAAGAGCAAGAGTCAAGATCCACATCCATTGGAGCCATTTCACACAAGATTACAACCTTTATATAAAGGGGTTTGATGAGTTGCAACATTACATATTGTTCATTCATCATTCCTTCATTCTATTTCAAGGTTTGATTACCAAAAAAAGGTTTGACCAAGGAAAATCCCTATCCACTAACAAATCAACATTTTTCCCTCTTCATGTAGATCTAGTAGTTTTAGAGCTTGAAGGTCCTTTGAAAACAAAGTTGCAAGATTGAAGAAAGTTGTCAAGAATTTTTCATCTTCATGAAAACTCACCCATAAGCCATAATTCAAATTTTCAGACTTGGAGATCAGACAAGATGAAATCTACAGAAGATCACTCGAGGCTAAAAAAGTTTTAGTCAAACCTTGATACTGGGACTAAATCACCACCTTGGGCATATGAGTCCTAGTATACCACTTTTTAGTAGTTTTTTGTATATCCTAATTTTCCAATAGCAGATTCCAGATTCAGCCTCAAAACCCTAAATTGGGACTAAATCGTCCAGTCTAGCATGAGTCCCAATTCCCATCAAAAGTAAAAATTTTAGAGTTGAAAATCTTGTTTAATCATCTTCAATCTTCCAAGTGCTTCTTTGTTTATCCTTAGTTTATTCTTTTGATATTAGGCTCCATTTTCTAGGTCATATAGCTAGATTTGCATATTACTTCCATTTCTTTTTTTCTAGCTCATTTGGTTAGTGGTGAACTCCCTTTTAATCACACCTAAGGAAACCATCCTAGCCCTAGTCCATTCCTCAATCAAGTCAAGTGGTTGAGGGATATTGGTTTCCTAATGAAAGAAGAGTGAGGTAGGGTCCCTAAATTTGTCTATCTCCTAAAAGGTGGACACACCCTATTTTTCCTTATTTCAAGCACATATAAGTCCAATTGAAAACATATTTTTCTTAATATCCTTGAGTTGAAAGTTGTAGTTAAAAATTTAAGCACTACGCTTACACATTAGTGCAATGACTGTAAATGCATACACTTTGAATCTAAACATAGCTGTAAAGTTGGCTTTCATTATCTGGTTGAGCACATATCATCTTGATTTAAACATAATAACATGATTCAATGATGATTGACTTGAGAATACATAGAAATATCAATTCATTATTACATAATTTGATACACTACAAAAACACCACCTAATAATACATAATATCAAAATCATTTTAGCATTTAGTGATTATCTCATATGACTTGAATTTCATGAGGGGGTTGAAAATTTCTACTTACATTGATAGGGAAGGTGTGTTATTTTGCATATCTTATTTTAAAAGATTGAGGTTGAATAATCTATAGACATTATTTCATTTGTATTTTCCATCTCTAGCCTGGCTCTAATTTTGACTATGCTTTTCAAGTAGATCAGATACTCAATTTTTTTGTGAGTCTTTATTATGTGGTATAAATATTTTTTATAAACATCCATAATGTAACCAGAGCTAATTTTGAAATTTCAATAAGGATAACCAACATAACCAAATGCTATAAACATCTAAAACAAGTGAAGCACATGAAAGCTAACTTCATAGAAAGGTGATATATGTAAACTTTGAAATAATCCTCTCCTATTGGCAATGACACATTAATTTTTTTTGGAAGATTGCATCCCATGGATTACATCATTCAAGCCTCCTTGATGCCAAATACAATCATAATTTTAATTTTCTACAACACTCATTCAATTGATAGGAAAAGATATGTATTGATTCACATTACATGATCAAAAGATAGAACAAAATCAATAAATCTTCAGAATAATGTAAATTTCCAAATCCTTTTTGTATTGGTTTACTATCTTATGCATTCTAGGGCAGGGGCAGATTGAATCCAAAACATAAGGTCCTTTGCAACACTATTTGCAAAATTAAGTGGACAAACACAAAGTGTCACATAAGAAAATCTTAAAAAAATTAAATCGCATTAATCAAAATATATATTTTTTCAAATCATAGAATTTCAAAACGTAAATATTCAAACCATTGGATTTCAAACCCTACAATTTTTAACCCTTAAAAACCAAGAGATAATACATATTGATGTGCCCAAGTTTTGTACGCACACTTAAGTAAGCATCTAAAAATATCAAGGTTTTGGGGCTACTCGATTTTTGAGCATTTGATTGTTGTTAAAATTAAACTACATAATTTTTTACTCAAACTCATTGGTTCATATTTCATAAGTAGTAGTTCATAATAATTCATTTTTCATAATATGAAAAGTTTACCTAACAATCAATTATTTTTAAGTGATGCTTGAAATATAAAAAATTCTCTAAAAGTTATCTATCTTAATATTATTAAAAAACCTATTCAATTACTTTCTTAGAATCAAACCTACTTAACTTATTTATCCCATATTATCATTATTAATATAATAATTATTATAATTATTATATTTCATTAGACAATAATTTTATTAATATAATTACTATTTTTACTAATAATATTAATATTGATAGTACCATTTTAATTATTTTTATTTAATATTTCCTCTTTGATATTCAAAGTAACCTAACTAACATTTGTATAATCCACATTATTAATATTATCTATTTAATATTTATTTTAATATTAATTTACGCCGAAGGCGTATCCTACAATGAACTGCACCAAACCATTTTTTTAAATCGACGGCTCAAGCCATCCTGGAGACGACTCTCCACACTCTGACCATTCATTACTTTGAAACCAAGCCAATCAACATTGAAGGCATTTAATAATAAGGTGTACAGTCATTCCAGTCAACATTGAATGCATCTAATGGCCTCAAGAAAAGGGCGTATCCAATATGAGAAGAGTCGACCTCTTTCTCATTATCAATGGCTAAAATTTCTTGGGAGAAGATTAAAATCATTTCATCCGTCCAATTTTTCCGTTTGTTTTGGCGTCAATTTTATTTTCACTTTTCGTTGGTATCATTGTTTTTCCATGCATGTTTTAATGGCTGGCATCGCAAACGTGTTCGTACAAACAAATGTAGGCATTATTTCCACCAACATTTTTTCTCCCTCCGGAGGGCATGTAAAGATTTTTCCTCTGCCATTGTACTATTTGATCGATATATTATTGCTAACAGATGGAGCCCCATTAATGTCTCATTCTTTTTACAGAGTGCTAATGGCCAAAAAGTAAAACTTGTGACATACGACTGAGGATTCCAGTGCTCCTTTTCTTGTTTAACTCTCTCTACTCGCTCTGTTCGCAATCTTTTGTTCTAATGCACGCCAAAATAGATTAGCGTCAGCCTCCAAGAGCAGGTGATCGCTCCACTGATGCCCTACCTCTACTCACCACAAAAGTCTTGTGCTAGCCGCATGGAGGAGGAGAGATTGGCTCCTTTAGAAAAGGAGTTTGACTAATTCTATTAAACCGTGTGGAGATTGAAGGTATAACAAAAATATATTTTATGTCTTGCCTCTCTGCTAAACGCTTTGCAAACACAAAATTATGCCAAAGAAAATATCAACTGCGTTGGTTGATGATGTAGAGAATGGCAGCTTATCTTGATGGATTACACCATAAGAGATTGGCGTCATCCTCTCCACTCAACAAGATTCTCTTAAAAAATATTCAAATACCACACCTTAATTGGCAGATTGTTAGCCAAAAACAAAGACTCCACAGTCACAAAATGTCTATAAAATGGGAGTGTGGAGGTCTGGAGTTGAGCTGCATGGAAAATTGGAAGGCTGCAAGTGTCAGTCTATTGATGAAGTCATGAGGATCTTTAATGACCAAATCCGCTTTCTTAAAAAAAAAAATTCCTACAAGCTACAAACAATAGATCGACGCTTAGTATGTAGGCCATGTTGGAAATGCTCTGTTAGACATGTCTGCAAAATTTTGAAGCATAGACAAGATACGTGAACTATTTGATAGGAGACCTCAAATAAATGTGGTCACGTTCAATGCTGAAATTGTAGGGTATGCACAAAACACATTCGTTGAAAAGGATCTAGAAACTTTCAGTCGAATGTCATGGGTACATGTAAACCCAGACTCTGCAATCATTGCCATCATCCTCCCTGACTGTGGAAAAATGGGAGCTTTCGAATGGGGTATGGACATCCACCAGAGGATAAAGGAAAGGAATTTTATTAGATGTTGTAGTTGAAACTACCTTGGTAGACATTGTTGATGGTGTTTTTATGCACTTCTCAACACAGGCAGTGCGTAGATGCACTACCTCTCTTGAAAGATAATCTACCACAATCGAATTGCAGAACACTATCCCAAGGTCTCTCGAGTGTCAGGTCATGACAATGCTAAGATACCTCAGTAGTTTGATGTGATTTGTTGGAATCACAAGGCAGCCTTACAGAAACACAAAGTATTGGCACAAAGCATGAAGTTGGATCTTCGAAAAAAGAGTTTTTAGCATGAAAGCAGTTATGTCTTGGCTATAGGTTCAAACAGCAGTCTCAAACTCCATCTAATCGTTAGATTTGGCTTTATAAAGTGCAATGAACCTTGGTGTTGTTCAGTTTCTAAAGAAAATAAAAAAAGAGCGAAGGGGAAGGAAAGTTCCTAAGCCTAAAGCTTGCTGCGAACAGTAATAATGGAGTCCCTGCAATGGACAATTCCTTCAAAACAATATCCCACTTAACCAGGGATTTCACAGTATCATGGGAATCGTGCAATCTTCTAAGGGCTGCAGATTTTTATCCTTCATCCACCACATACATGCATAAACTAAAGATAAGTGTTTGAGGCAGCTTAAATCAGGCCCAGGCTAACTTTGCAAATCTATCTACCTTCAGCAAATAGCAAAAAGTATGGACTAAGGGATCATCAACAAAGCAGGAATTTTCATGAACAGCCAACAGCATTCCTAAAATTATCCAAATAACATGAACAGCTAACTAAACAGCAAATAGATCTAAGTTAAACATCTAAGATTGGAGAAGTGAATCAAATAACATGGGAGAAAACAAGGAAATGCACCAAATCAATGCTATTTCTTATAAATTTCTGCAGCATGTCTTTACAACAACTCAACTCTCACTTTTGCAAATGAGGGGAGTGCTCTATTTATAGTTTCCAAAAAATCAAATGAATGGCCAAGATTCATTTCCATTGTGTGGCCATGATTCATTACAAATTAGGGTTTCACGTACCCCCAAATAGATTTACAATTAAAAAACATCTTTTATTTTTTCCCTATTTTGTCATCTAGTGGATGACACTATTTGCATTTTCGTCCTGTAGCTAATTGTTGTTCCTTTGGCTGTAGCTACTCTTCTGGGAAGTCTTCTTCCTCGGCTGGGCTGTCTGGTTGCTCCTCGGAGGCTGCGTGTTCAATATGCTTGAGGATCACGGCCTGGAGCTTGTCTATATCGAGGATTTCACATCTCAACGCCTGGTAGCTCCATTCTTTGGCATTCTCTTCTAGCCACTTCCAATCCTCGTCATACTTTGAGCCCTGATCTCTGAAGAGCTCTGATCTATCGAAGGCACGGGCAGCGAAACTCAGGAAGTCTGTTGTGATTTCTCTGGCAGTCCCGTCCTTCATCCGTTCTTCAAAATATGACCTGACCTTTTCCGCATCTAGTTGCACCATGGGCATATCATGGCCCATCACCAGCTTGAGGTACTCGGTGCATTCTGCTCGGATCTCCTTGATCCATGCAATATCCGAATCTATTCTGCCCTGGATCTGTTCCATCCTCTCTTTACGGTTGATGAGGTCTATGTGCCATATGTCAACCAACCAGTGATCCTCCTTCTTCAGTTCTAGCTTTTCTTCCCACGTGCTTTCTGGAATTTGAAGGATGGCCTCAACCTTCGGGAAGGCAGAGTCGTAGATTGTAGGGAAGTTGGTGCAGAGCTTCCTCGTGCCCTCTAAGGACTAAATCAAGTCTAGGAACCTGTTGGCTATCTGTACAGCCAAGCCAATCCCTACGTTTCTGACCTTCACAACCTGCTGGAACCAGTCCTCCGTGGTCTTCTCTAAGTTTTTCCTCCTCTCCAGCTTATCTATCTGCTCCCTGGAGAGTAGCTGAGGAGTGGCCGTCGAGGTAGTGGGAAGGTCATCTATTGAAGACCACTGCTAGATGTAGTCGCTTAGGGCAGTAACCTGTGCCTTTAGCTCATCTTTGGTGATCTTATCCTGCTTAATCAGATGCACCACCGTGGCCACTGACTCCTCCAGATGTCCGACCTTCTGTTCCTTGGTGGCTGTCCCCTGGTCGATCGTGGAGATATTGTAGCTTACTCCGGTCTGGCCAACAGTTGGCGTTGCTACTTGTGCAGCCCGGGAGCCAGAAGCATCCATGGTTATCCTAGAACGGGCCTTAGGCTTCTTCTCCTTCTTTGTTGTGGCCAGAGATCGAGCCAAGATGGCCTCCAACCTCGACCTCGGGTTGCTCAGGACAGGAGTAGTCTTTTCAAGTTGCTTTTCCAGCCAGTCGGGCATGGCAGATTTATCCTTGGGTGTACCATGGCTGCCTTCACCCGTCCTAGTCAGAGGTAGGACCTCTGCCTCCTTTTCCTTTTCAAGTTCTTCCTTTTCCTTGGCAGCATCCTCCTCCTCGTCAGAGTCTTGATAGAACACGAGGCTTTTGACGGGTGCGTCAGTGGTCAGTATCTGAGTGAGATCCTATTTTTTTGCTACCTCTTCTTCTTTCCTCTTCTTAGCAGCCTCGGGCTCGGGGCTCCCTACCATGTGGGTCTCTACCTCAGTGATATCCTTTTTAGGCCGTTCTTCTTGCGGCTGTCCCTGCTCACCTTGTGACGACTGTTCTGCTTCTTCTCCAACATCCTCATCAGAAACCTGAATAATTTTTCCGGCGCCCGAGCCATCCTCTCCATCCCTGCCCTCGAAGGAGCCCGTCTCTTCTTCCTCATAAGCAACCTCGTCAATGGTTCTATGCTCGTGCTCGGGTTGCTCGTAATAGTCATCGGCCTCCTGCTCCATAGGCTTTGAAGCCTCCTGCTCCAACTCCTCCATCTCCTTGGAAATCTGCATGGTGGCCTCCATGGTCGGCGGACCTGTCGGCAGTTGCATCGGCTGAGCTGTTGTGAGGGCTTGGGCGAGGGCAGCTTGGAGAGCAGGGTCCATTAAAAGCTGCGAGAGCTCACGAGGGAGACTCTATAGGTGCCGTGTAATAGCCTCGGGCATGCTAGAAAGGGGAACAGGCGATGGTATTGTTGCCAGAGGTAGCGAGGTGATGGGTGACATGGCAGCAGCAGAGGAAGGGGAAGTGGTCATGCTCGAGGAAGAGTCAATATTGACTATAGACCCAGCCGGGGGCGAAGAGGCAAGGTGGACATAAATGTCCACCGCTTGTGGGGATGAGGCGGCTGCGGCCTGAGAAGGGGGCAGCACACCTGGGGGAGGAAGGAGCAAAGGAGGCTGTGCCTCCATTGTGATTAATGTCCTTTTGAGCTTCTTGGGAGATGAGCCTCCCGTATCCTTTGTTGCTTATTCTTCGGGGCCCCCAGACTGTGCTGCTTCTGCCTCTTTTCTCTTCCGTGACCTGGTGATGGGGGGAGACTTGGAAGTCTCACCAGCTGATGGGGAGGCAGCAACGTCCTCCGTGGCGCTCGGCTCACTTTTTAGCACCTCGTATGTAAGAGTTACCCCCTGTTGCTTTAGTTGTTCCACTTGCCCATCAACCCACTCCTTGGTGCGAGTTATGATTGGCTTTGTGATAATATCCAGGTCCTCAACCTCCTGCTCATCCCAGTCGATGGAGGGGATTGCCAGGTCGGCAACCGCAGGGTACCTCGGGTGCACCAGGGTGGATTCATCTTCCTCAAGCTGGTCTGGCACCGGAAACAGCTGCACTCTCCTTAAAAACTGCACTATCATTCGCATGTAGTGTCTCTGGTGGACCTCCTTATCATCTCTACAATCTACCCAAAAATCTTCAACATGGTACTTGTGGGCGTATGCCGACCCTAGCGCCTTCCTGACATGTCCGTGGGGGTCCATTCGTGGGCGAGTTGTATACCATTCAAAGTTATACTCCTTGAGTTCCTTTTCTGAGTTACCGGTGCATTAAGATGTTTGCAGTCGATACTGGCCTTGGCCGAGGATCATGGGATAGGGGATCCCTGCTACGTGTTTCTGGCTGAAGACTGCCTGAATATGTTGGAGCTGCCGGGAAAGCTCCAGGAGAATAATCCTATCATTTGGGTATCTGGGCAGCTTGTTCGGCCGTTCCGTGAATCCCTGGGCACGGATGTAAGTGAACTTAAGGAACTGAATGTATAAGAAGGCATACTCCTTCAGGAGTGCCCTGGCGCTGTGAGATACCCTTCTCTCGAAGTCCCCAGCTATCAAGCTGATAATATGGCCTATGAAGGCATCATTGATCCGGCGGTACTCCTTTTTGAAGTAGCGGTATTGTAGCTGAGGGTACCGGTCAAAAGGCTTAAGTCCTCGTTTGTGATCTCATTCGGCACCATGAAGAGCCCACTATATTGCCTCTGATCCGCCAATGAGTACACCAGGTATGAGGTCATGTAAAACTTGTTGCTCTTCTTAACATTCACGAACTGCTCATGGAAGCAGTTGCTGATGATACTCCCCCAGTCAAACGAGATCTTGGTTTCCACATCTTCATTTCCTCGTATGATCTGCTCAATGTAGTAAGCCATCCACTCCTGGAAGTAAGCGGCTGCTGGGAGGCCCATGACTCTGCTTAGCATAGTCACCAAGTCGTGATAGTCTTCTTGAAAATCGCTGTGGAACAGCTCTTGGGGAACTTTTGTAGCGCTGCCCCGCTTCTCCTTCAACCAGTAAACGTTGATTGACTTCTTGATGTTCAATGGATTGGCATCCCATGTCACCTGACACTGCTCCAAAGTGGGGACTTGCATATGTGGGAATGTCAGAATGTGGAATGTTTTTCTAATTCCTTCCGGAGACATGTCAGCAAGGATATTCCCTTCTTTGTCTACAATTGTCCGGGTATCCGTCTGATAGGCTTCTCGGCAAGCCATCACCAGTTCAGGTGCTATTAGAGATGGCGGGAAGCCAGCAGCTTTAGCGATTCCGCTTTGGCGTATCAATCGTGCATTCTTTGTTTTGGGATCGACCTTGACCCTTTGGGTGAACTCATCTATGTCCACCTAGCCTATGTTGGTGTCCGAGATCTCTTTCCAGTCAGTCAAAACCTTTGACTGGAGCGGTTCACCCTAAAACTGAAACTTCATTTGGTCTTTGTCGTCTTTCCCACGGGCAGCCCTTCCGGATTTCTTACTCTTGTCCTTTTCAGTAGAGGCCCCTGAAGTTCCTGCGGCCGATTCCATATATCCTGTAGGCAAAGGTCGAAGTTAGCACAAGAAAACACCAAAAACGTTAATGTTAGTCCGTATTGCGAGCATATTATATAACCAACCATTCAAATGCATCATAAATTTAATTGTCTAACGATATTGATTTCACTTTAGGGCAAATGAGCAATCCGGGCCCGGAGGGCCAGACTTCCCTGGAAGGAATGCTGCCAGCAAGGGAAAACACGCTCGAAAGCCCCTGGAGACCCCCGTTGGTCAGATTTTAATGTTCTAAGAGACCCATGATGAAGAATGGCCTGATTTAAGATGTGGGTCAAAGTCAGATTCTCGATTGGACTTGATTTGGATCGATTTGGGGAACTCCGGGGGGTTCAGGCCGGAAGGCAGTATGGCAAAGGAAGCCGGCGGCGGCGGCAAACGTCAGGCGGAAGTCCGGCGGCGGAAGTCCGGAGGCCGGAACCCAGGAAGGCAAAGGTTGGCCGCATTTAGGTTTACTTTAACAGTTTATACCGGACGGCATTCAGGGCACCGGGACCCGGAGGCTGGGAGGCTGCTAGCTGACGCCGCCGTGTAATTTTGATCGTTTCGAACGGCGGCGGCGAGCAGACTACCGGGGCCTGGAAGACGGGACGGCATGAGGGACAGGCCGCAACACTTACTTGTCGATGATTTGCACAGCGGCGGCGACAGGGGAACCAGGATACGGAGTTCAGAAAGATGGGAGTCACCGGCCGCCGCAAATGAATAGGCTATGACGGCGAAGAGGCAACCGGGGTCTGAGACACGGGGCGCCATTGGTGGACGGTCACTGGGGAACCTGAGAGGCCTGGGCCTGGAATGGCTGATCTCCACCGGCGGGGTTCATGGCTCGGATCTTGACGGCGACGGAGGGTCTCGGGCCCGGCGGCGTTCTTCGCCCTGTGCGAAGAACACCCGCGACACGAACAAGTCCCGGGAGACGAAAATGGCGATTCCGACGGGGCCGCGGAAAATCTAAGGATATGGGTTTGGGGCGCAACGCAGAGAGTGTTCATTTTATGCAATTTAATTTGGTTGCTCAATTCATTTAAATCCTCAAAATGATCGAAAATAACGGGAGAGCGAATGAGGATGGCCTACCTCCAACTCGCTAAGCGGGACGATGATGGGATGCACCAGCAGAGTTGACGGAACGATGCTGGGGTCGATGATCGCGATGGTGCAGTTTGCAGTGGGCTCCAATTCGGTCGCTGCTCCAATCCGCTAAAATTCACAAGTTTAAATGACAGTGGCGGGCCTCAGTTTATATACCCCATCGGTCATTAATGGTGCATTTAATGCTCGTATGATCGCGCCAGAAGTTGGTAAGATTCAAATTTTGAGTCGGCGGCGGCGGACGAGGCTTCGGGATCCGGAACGCGGGAGGTAGCGGAACAATGGCCGCCGACTGAATTTTGGTGACGGTGGCGGCGAGCCAAACCCGGGAGCCCAAGGGACGGGCTGCCGATGGAGGATCGCCGTCACGGACGGCGATCCTGGGACGAAAGTCCGGACACGGACTTCCGGAGCCCGGGGCCCGAAGGAGCAGAGGCCGGCCGGGAAACTCGCAAGGAACAACGAACGGCAAACGGTGGGGCGGCATTCGAAGGGCGGAAAGATGCGGGAAATGCTGCCGGGCGGCAAATGAAATGGGGAAACCCAATAAGGGAACCCCGGAAGCCCGGGCCCGAAGGGGCCCAGGGCCGCCCCAAAGCCCGAATGGCCTAAGGGACCCACAAGGCCCCGGAGGGCACCAAAATTTAAAAGGGGAACCACGGTCGATCTTAGGATGAAACTTTAGGGTAAAATCGACCATGCAAAATGTCAAAAAAGAGGGGCACGCAAAACGAGGCAGCCCCGACAGACCCGACAAGGCAAAAAGAAAAGAGGGTCCCCTTTCCCAATGGGGCGTGTGTGCTGAGGGCACAACAGACATGTATACAAAATGTGGAAGCATAGACAAGGCACGTGAACTGTTTGAAAAAATACCCCAAACAAATGTGGTCTCATGGAATGCCACAATTGCAGCATATATACAAAATGGATTTGTTGAAAAGGCTCTAGAAACTTTCAAGCAAATGCAATTGGCAGGTATAAAACTAGACGCCACAACCTTTTCAAGCATCTGCCAAAATGGGAGCTTTGGAACAATGTATTCAATCAATCAAAGGATAAAGGAAAAGGACTTTGTTAGATGTATAAAGCTTACTGGAATGAGGGATTTGGTTAGATATTATCGTTGGGAATGCTCGAGTAGACATATATGGAAAATTGAAAATTTGGAAGCATAAACAAGGCACGTAAATTGTTTGACAAAAAAACCTCAAAGAAATGTATTCTTAGGGAATGCAATGTTTGTGGGATGGATTTTACAAGGATGCTCTCAAAATATTTGAATTAATGAACTTTGGAACCTGTCCTGACACCATAAGCTTTTCTTGTGTTATATGTGTATGCAGCCATGCGGGTTTAGTGAATGTGAGTTGTACATACTTCAATGACATGGGTAACAAAGACCAGATTTTCTACAGTTGTTGTATTGCATGTCTGGGGTGGATGTGTGGATCTATTTATAGGTTTAGAGTATTTATAGTAACGCTATTTTTTTCTTTAGATTCTAAAACGGATGTGATTAATGTTCTTTTCTCAAACATCTATGTAGCAGTTTTTAGGTTTCTTTCAAATTTGTGATCCAACTCCAATTTAAATGGCTAACATGTATGGTGGCATTGTCCATAGTGGACGCTATAGCTAGCCCCCTTGCTCGGTGGAGAAAGTTGTCTGCTCTAGTCGAAGAAGAGGTTTTCGTTCTCAAACACCAGAATGACCCTTTGTTTACCATGAAACCATTCTCAATCTTTCGCGCATTTCACTTCTGCGCAGCGTGCCATTGTCGATGATTTTGTATAGTGATTGGGAATGGGAGACAACAAGCAGGGCTCTCCCTTTGTGTCCGCCTGGTGGAAGAAAACAAAGGCCAGTAAAGGCTTTACCCCTTCCTAGTCAAACTAAGACCAACCAATAAACTTGTTCTCTCGAAAAGTCGTTGAAAAGAAATGGCATTGTCGTGTTGGTGAAGAGTGCTATAGAGTACAGAGCTCTACCGCTACCTAACAAGACGAAAAGAAATGGCAAGGTAGAGTTAAGTTACAGGAACAAAGGCAGCTTACTCCTGACAACTTTGAGGCGAATTTCAACGGCCACGATCTGAATGATCATCTCCTGGGTCTATTTGAAAGAGTCGGCCATTGATTATTAATTTTATCTCATGCAAAAAAACCCTTACTATACATTTAGAAATTTTATATTGCCATACACTTTCTTCATGGACTGGACTAGTTTATCTCCATCAAATCACAGGCCTGTATAGTGACAATAGATGAAACGTCAACGAGGAAAATGAAATTTAGACAAAACCGTGCTGTAATTGGATCGGTGTCAGAGGAAAAAATGATGAATGCTAGAAAAGAAAAGACTTCATTGTGCTTCTTTCACATTAGTACCCGCTCCGTCAGAAATCAGACTTTGCATTAATACAGAGAAAAGACCACAAGAAACAACTGAATGGCTGTGATAAATTTGATCGTATAGCAAGGGCTCTGATGAAGAATTCATTGTTGATTGAAATGTCACAACACATTAATGCCTGGGAGACAAAGCGCGTGCACGGCTGTGATCACTTTGGTCGTCTCCTGAGGGATCTTACACCGTCAGTGAATAAATTTAGCTTGGTTCATTTCAAAGTGGAAACTTTCTCTTCCTACATTTATACATTTACAATGACTCTCTTTTATTTATATACAAATCTTTACGATACAAATTTATTTGAAAATTTGCCTTCATAATAAGTTAAAAATTTGTTATAGTTCTACAAAAAAAGAATAAAATCACAACACATAGTCTTGAACTTTTTTGAAAACACCAATAGCATTTTCCAAAATTGTACAAACTTACATCCTACTTTCCACAAATTTCCCTCTTTTGTGGAAAATTTACATTATCCGCATTCACAAATTAGCATTTTTCAATTTGGTTCCAAACTTATTGCTAACAAAATTCAAATTTCCAAAAACCTAATTATCATATTTCAAAATGCTGGCAGGTGCATTTAGTACACTAAGTACAAACAAAATGATGGCAACATTGACTACAAATGCCATTGTAGATATTCTTGTAGGCATCTCTGCTTTGACCCCTGTTTTGCAAGTTGCATCCATCGACTCCATTGAACAGGCTCACTCTAAACTTCTAAAATACCGTGTTGAACTTTCTGATGGTTTGCACACCTGACATGCTTTACTTCCTACCCAATTCAATGATCTTGTGTTGGAGGAGGCTCTAGTAAAAGGTTCTATTGTCCTACTTACACAATATAGCTCGAAGATTTTCACAAATTTACGTACGTCAACATACTCCCATAAAATTTTCCCAACGGATGCATAAAAGTTGCAAACACAAAATATAGTAGCTCCACACATCCATATGAAATAATTCTGCATAGCTCATCATCTGTCATTGCATCCACATCCTTGAACTCTACAATACCCACCCATACTTTCCACTTTAAAAGTATCCAATCCTTGTCCTTGTTTCCTATCAATTCCCTTGTCGATGTCATTGGAATACTTGTAGCTATCTCCTTTGCATCAACTATTCGTAAAAAGGATGGTAC
Source organism: Sequoia sempervirens (assembly GCA_007258455.2). Taxonomy (NCBI): domain Eukaryota; kingdom Viridiplantae; phylum Streptophyta; class Pinopsida; order Cupressales; family Cupressaceae; genus Sequoia; species Sequoia sempervirens. Next base: position 453,744,562 of record VDFB02193867.1, read on the forward strand.
AGAGACAATTAAATGCACTGCTACAATTGTTGATATGTCAGCTTGTACCATAGATGTTACACTTTGGGGTCATCATTGCTATATTGATGGGATACAAATTTTTGATATGCCTGTATAGCAAAACCCTTATGTAATTTGATTAAATCAGGGCGTATTACCACATGGTGTCAAAGAGGTCTTGACACTTTTTTTCCAACTAAAGTTCAAATTAACCCAAATTTAGCAGAGACATCGGCCTTACAAACATGGTATGCCACTACAGATATTGCCAAGCCCTTTACTTCCTTGTCAAAAAAACAACTTTCTCCCATACAATTTTCCAATCCAGTTAATATATCATCTCTAAAAGATAAAAGCATGCTTGAAAATAAAAAAGTCTGCATAAAGGCCTCCATTTCAAATCTGGACCTTGAAACCTTCTATTACCTTTCATGTCCTCTATTGGTGGACAATAAAAAGTGTAAAAAAAAGGTTTTGCAAACTTCCCCTACTACATTTCGTTGCCCAAAGTGTTGTAGAGATCTCCTTAAATGTGACTTTAGCTACATGCTCAAAGTGGACTTGAAAGATGCAAGTGGTGAACTCCTCAAAGTTACTACATTTGAAGGTCCAACAAATTCATTAATTGGTGTTTCTGTAGAGGATTTTTAGCTACTACTTGCTGAACCAAATACTACTAAAGACATTTTGGACCATATTATTGGTAGCCAATTTTACATTGATTTGAGCATCCAAGTGATTCCCTTTGGTGGACAAGAAACACAAAGCATTGTTATTACTGCCATTAAGCAAATTTAAATGTTGTAGTTCTCTCTTCTTAGCAATATTGTAAACTCTACCTACCCATATATGTAAAGTTTATCAGCAAATGAAAAGAGTTTTATTTTGTTATCAAAAACATTGCATAGTCACACATATACAAGTATTTTCCTACATTTTCCTTCCACTTTGTAATTTGCATAGCTTATGTTCTCCTTCCTTGTCGCATTGATCATGGTTTTTCTCAAAATTAAATGAAAAGAACATATTTAAATTATCACTGTCCATATTTTTTTACAACTTTATGTACATTAAAATTTCTATGTACACATTTCTATGTGTGTATCTTGTATATTGTACTTATAATCTCTCACAATTCTATTTCATTCCTTTTACCATCAGAATTTGCTATTATGGAGGCAGAAAATGAAAGATTGCAAGAAATACGCTCTCGCCAAAATGCACTAAAATGAAAACAATACCATGCAAGGAAAGATGATATTAACAAATGAAGATGTGAGGTCAATCAAACTCTTGTCTCTAGAGCCTCGACATCTACATTCTCTCCACCTCTTACTATACCCATCCTACAAAGTATTGCACCTCCCCCACAAAATATAGTTCATCCTGCCCCATATATTGAAATGCACCCTTTGCCACTTTTCTCCCAAGAGTATTTCTCTGCTACAAATAACTTCCGATCAAAGTCAGATAGCCTCTCAAAAATATCAACTTGTAGGGTTTGCATGGAGAGATATCCAGGAATCAAAACTAGGCAAACAAATGGACTCACAACTTGTTCTAGATGCATATCTGAAAAGAATGACCATCGGTTCTCAAAGTGGAACAACATGGACCCTGGTGAGCAACCTATATGTTTACAAATTCTATCCCAAATTGAGGAAATGCTAATAGCAAGAGTTAGCCCAATACTTCAAGTTACCTATGCAAGGGGGGGCAACTAAAATACAATGGCCACACTATCAGCTTTCCAAAAAATATATTTACAATTGCATCCTATTTGCCTAGGCATATTATTGACCTTGATATTCTAATAGTACGACTAGTTGTAGGACGACCAACACCAACCATTGCTATGGCATTCCCAACTTTGTTTCCAAATGGAAAAGCAACATTCAAGCAAGAACGTATCAAAGAAATTAAACTACATGAATATGCTCTCCACCTTATAAGGTACCATGATTAGTGGTTTGGGCAACACCCTCAAAATGACAAACTTGCAGATCAGCTCATGCGATTTAGTTCAACCATTCGTGGAACGTGTCCATTTTGGACCCAACGTTGAGGGGAGCTTTCAGACATGATCATTCAAATTGGTTGCCCGTCACTCTTCTTCACCCTAAGTGCAACACATACTAAATGGCTAGACTTCCATGCCATCATGCCAACCAAGCCTCCTACAAATCCTTCCATGGCTTCTAGATGGAGGATCCATAACATTGCACAAAATCCACACCTAACCGTTGTCTACATGCACCACAGGTTTACTACATTTCGAGAAGAGGTCTTGGAAAAACTTCTCAGTGCATCTGAATATTGGTATAGGTAAACCCTTTCTTTCTCAATCTTGCAAAATACACGCATACTTTAATTGTTTACTATAAATCATCACTTCACTTTTAACAATAGACTCTTACCTTAATATTTTTCTAAATATCATTTTTTCATAGGTATGAGTGGCAACACAAAGGATCTGCACACATTCATGGTTTTCTATGGCTTGCACAAGCTCCTGATATTAGTAGATTAGAATGCAATAACATTCAATCTGTACAAAATGTACTTGATTACATAGATAGATATGTCTCCGCTTGGAATCCATGTAACCTCCAATTGAGAGGCCAGATAATTCACTGCTCTATTCTTGATGATCCATGCTTGCTAGACACAACAAGGATATTGTCATGTGAGCCCTCAACAGACTATTTTATGCCACTATAAAGCACCATGGTCCATGCAAGAGAAGTCAACTCTTTCAAATGATGAGACCAATCATCCTAAGCATACACCGACTCGTAATGATGATCGATTGAACCTTCACAATCCATCTATCCTATCTATCTGGAGGGCTAATGTAGACTGCCAACCTGTATTAGCAATTGTTGTTGTCCTCAAATATATTGCAAAATATGCTGCAAAAGCTAAGCACAAGTCTGAATCATACCATACCTTGTTATCTCGCATCTCCACAAACTTAGAGTCAGAATTGCCAGCCCCAATTGCTTTTCATAAATTGCTTACTGATAGCCTAGTCGATCGTGATATCAGTGCCCAAGAAACTTGCCACCTTCTATTAAAATTAACCCTCTCCATGTCTAGTAGAACATTTGTGTCTTTAAATTTTAACCACCATAAATTTGAAGGTCTCTCAATCTCACCCATATTAGTTACCACTTCACCTACATACATTGATGCATATATGGCCCACCCAATTCATCTAGACACAATGCCACTCATTGAACTAACCCAAAAGTGGACGTTTAGAGCCTCTCAAAAAAATGAACAATGGAAGCAATTCCCTCATAATGCAATAGTTCGCGTCTCACCTAGGTTCACTACCATCCCTACAAGAGATGACAAAAGCTTTCATTAATTTTGTTGGAGTGAACTTATTTTATACCACCCCTTTCGCAACATTGACATTGATTTTGGGTCCTCTGAACATCAAATTATATCGCAATGGGAGAGGTTTTCTTCTACATACAGGGCATGGCATGTACATTGCACACTTCCAACTCCAATAGAAGCATCAGATACAAGTAGCAGCTCAAGCGTTGACCATTCCTTACAAGGCCACAGCCTAGAAGAGTGGCGAGTTCTCTCAAGTTTGCACCCAAACCTCCCAATACAACTTGATGCACTAAACATGCTTGGTCATCATGAAATTGACATTCACCATGAATGGAAATAATCGAACATGACCTCAATACAAATGCATTTTGCTAGTACTTTCATAGACTCTAATCGAGCAACCTTTCAAGTGCACCATGCTCTCCATCAACAAATGCATACTACTTTCTCTACTCAGCAACAAAAAGTATTTGATATCATTTGCTCCCACCTAAGCATACTTCCATTGCAACCACTGCTCAAGCTAATTGTCCAAGGGACTGCAGGAACTGGAAAGTCATATCTCATAAAACAAATAAGGCATGCCCTCATGAGCTCAGCTCTGATTCACCAAACACCATTACTACTTCTTGCACCTACAAGTGTTGCAGCATTCAACATTCAAGCGTCAACAATCCATTTTTCTCTTTGTATTCCAATTAAAGAAATGGCCCCCTACAAGGGAAAAAACTTGCAAACTTCCAAGAGAGTATGTACTTTGTTAGGTACATTTTAATTGATGAGATGAGCTTCATTGCTCCCAAGTTGCTAGAATGAATTGACATGCGACTACGAGAAGCATTCCCCAACCACAACCACTTGCCCTTTGGAAGGCATTCAATCATACTCTTTGATGACTTGGGCCAACTGCCACCAGTTAAAGATATCCCCATGTACGCTTCTACCTCCTACGGTGGGACTCTATGGCGTAGTTTCACAACTGTGGTCACTTTGACAAGAATGTTTTGACAACTTGGGAATGATCCTTCCCAAACTTCTTTTCATACACTTCTCCACAATCTACATAATTCAAATCCTACAGAAGAATACTAGAAAATTCTAATGTCGCGTTCAAGCTTCTCACTCAGTTCTACAAAAAACTTTGTTTTCCTATTTGGCATGCATCTTTTTGCAACAAATGAATTAGTCTCACTACACAACAAATGTATGTTGTTGTCTTTGGCAACACTTGTTCCACTTTCCATTGCAGAGCAACTAACAGGGTCAACATACATCAATCATGATGAAGAAAAACTTCAAGCTCAAAATTTTTTATCTATTGGCCAGGAGGTCATGTTATGTTCAAATATTTGGGTTGAGATAGGACTCGTGAATGGTGCAGTTGGTTAGGTAAAAGCTATTGTATACAGTGAAGGTGACAAACCACCTCAACTACCATTATTTGTTGTTGTTCATTTCAAGAATTACCTTGGACCACCTTGGGACCATATCAATCCAACATATGTCCCAATAACACCACTTAGTCAAGGACTTCGCCATCAAATTCCTCTAAAAATGGCATGGGCATTGACAATACACAAATCACAAGGACTTACGCTTCCAAGGGCCACAGTGGACATTGGCAACATAGATCGTCAAGGACTGACATTTATAGCTATTTCAAGAGTTCCTGATCTACAAAGCCTTCACATCCACCCAACCTTCTCATTCCAACGATATGCACGCATTCAACAAAGCCCATATGTTGCTCACAGAATAAATGAAGAGATTCATTTGCAAGCATTGTCAACTTCAAACAACTAATACAATTAAAGGGAATCTCAACTACTATAGGTATGCCACTTTCTTATTTACTACAATATCAACTATTACAATTATTACTATCTTCAAAATTGTATTTTTCTTCTTCATTACCTACACACTCCTCCCATTGCTCATTTACGCAAGTCATGATATTTAACAGGAATGCAAAACTGTGAAAAGAGATGGAGCCCCTCATCAGCACTGCTCACTAGCTTCTACAAATCCCTGACAAAATGGAAACACTCCTAAATTTTACTACTACTATTTGTCCATTTTTCTTCATTTCCCCCTTTCTTTGATGGAACATTACTATTCTTAATTATATGTAAGTGAAGATGCCATTTGTTTTTGAAATTTACACATATGCGTGAAATAAAGAGTTACAGATCAAAAGCTAAAGTCAAGAACCAAGCTCCAATATGATAGCAAAAGCACAAAGTATGTATATATATTTCATAAGCAAAGGATGTGATCGCAAGGCAAAGTGCCTTGTTCACAGTATATTAGAACTCCCATTTCTTTTAATTATATCACATACTATATACACATTTATAAGGAGAATGTGTATTAGACATCATTCAAGTCATTTAACACTATTTTGTTTCCAAAATTACAAAACAATTTGATACTCAACCATTATGTTCACTATTACATGCAAATTAAAAAAAGTTACATTTCAAAATGACATAACAAAATACCTTTACAACTATACAACAAGTGCTCAAGATTTGCAATGACCACTTGTCACATATAGCAAATAATTATCAAATTATATTTTTCAAATTTACTAAGGTTGACCCATTTCAAACAATATAACTATTCCAACCAAAAATTCGGCGTACCCAATTGCACACAAATAGTGCAATCGCTAGTATTATTATCAATGTTAAAATATTGAATAATCATATTGTAGACACTTAAAAGAGACCCGTGTTATTCATCTATCTCCTCCTCAAGGGGCCGGCTTAACCGGCACACTCTAAGCACTGACTGTGCTTACGTGGTCACCCCCGTGGGCCCCATTAACCTGACATTTCTGTCCCCTATCATTCCCCCTTTTTTGACGGATTACATTCTCGTTAACATTCTCGTTCCTCTATTTTTTATGTTAGTTTCTTTCCGTAGTAGTTCATTTTACTCCCACATTCCATAGGTGGTTAATATGGTCGAGTAAATTCCTATAAATACCCGTCAGTAGTAAAATCAAAGAACAGTATTTTAACTGAAGATAATAATTATATATTTCTACCCTCCCTTTTTGAAAAATATATACCAAGGGTGTTTAAATAATATAAAGTATTATTGTTTTAGAAGATAATTATAAACAATTTGTTTATTAATTTTTAATACAATTAATTTATTTAAAAAATAATAGTAATTATAACATTTTTTAAGTAAATGAAAAATATATAAAATAACTTTTTATTTATTTATTTATTTTTATTTTATAAAATAAAATAGTTATAAATACAATTAATTTATTTAAAAAATAATCATAATTATAACATCTTTTTTAGGTAAATGAAAAATATATAAAATAATTTAATTTAATTTATTTATTTTTACAAGTAATTATAACATTTTTTACTTAAATGAAAAATATATAAAATAACTTAAAAAAATTTAATAGTTCTTAGATAGTTTTAATTTTTTTTAAACATTTAATTGTGTTTCAATTTTTATATTATATATGATTATGGCATATAAAATAATTCTTAAGTAAATAAAAATAAATTTATTTTTAAAAAATATTTAATTGTGTTTCACATTTTTAAAATATTGAAGGTAAAATAATTCTTAAGTAAATAAAAAATTAAATAATTCTTATACAATTTTATTTTTTTAAATATTTAATTTGTTTCAAATTTTTAAAATATTGAAGGGAATTTTTTGTGAAGATTTTTTCTTGTGTTTAGATGTATTTAAGGTTATTTTGAGTGGATAGGAGGTGAATTTTACCCTCATCCTACTCTTTCTATAAATCATTGCTTACATATCTAGTTGAGGTGTGATAGCTCACAGGGTGAGCTTAATTGGCACATTCTAAACGTTGAGTTAGATGACACTAATTAAAAAAGTACTATCATGACCAGATATATCACTATGTTAAATGTGAGTTTGGATGACCTCCCTTAGGTTAAAATATTGAAATTTCGGGTTGTGGTTCAAAATAATATTTTAATAATGGACAATATCATGCAAAAAGAATTCTAGATGAGGTGTGCACTTAATAAAAAAGATGCAAAATAAAAATGTTCTTATCAAGACTTGAGGATAATCTTATCCAAATTTAAAATATATTGGATTCATCCAACCTCTATATTAGATAGTCCTTCAATGGCACCCTTCTTTTATTGAAAATGGTAACTCTCACATTCTCACTTTTCTTGGGGAGTTTGGTAGCCACTTGTCTCGTCTCTTCTCTCCTTTTTTATGAATTAACTCTTGAGACCCCTTTAACAAGGCTATATATATATATATATATATATATATTTTATTTAATTTACTTATGAGTTGTTTTATTTACTTTATAATTATTTTATTTTACTTCAAAATTATTTAAGAATATTTTATTAATTTAAGAGCTATTTTATGTTTTGAATTTTTTTAAATTTTTTTATGTTTAAATGTCTACTATGATAATATATTTATATAATATTATTATCCTATTTTTAAAATAATATAAATATACTAAAGTAAATTTGTTGATACAATAATATATGTATACTTTTCATTTAGTATTTGATACTTTATTTTTATTTACCTAAGATTTATGTTTTACTTTATGACTAATTTAAGATTTTTTTTTTAAGAAATTTAGTCAAGAGTTATTTTATTTATAGTGATTTTTTAAATTTAAAAGAACTCTCAAAAAATAAAAATAAAAACAATCAATATTTACTAATATTTTTAATTGATTAGTATGAATTATAATTTCTAGCATATTACAACAAAACTAATTTCAATAACATGATTTGTGAAAAAATAATTCTTAAAAAAAACATTCAATGGAAAAATATTTCTATCGGCCATGTTAATCAACATGAATAGTAGACAAATTTATGATATTCAAATTTAAGATTATTTTCTTTCTCTTGTCTTCTTTTATAAAAGAATATTTGAATTCTATTAAATTGAAAATATTGAACAATAATGATTCTCCTCATTAGATTATAATCATACTTGCACCTTTGAGACTCTAAATAAAAATAATGAATAAATGTAAGAAACAAAATGTCATTGCATGATCATATATAAAAATTGAAACACAGTTAAGTATTTAAAAAATTTAAAACTATCTAAAAATTATTTAATTTTTTATTTAATTAAGAATTATTTTATATGTCGTAACCATATATAAAAATTGAAACACAATTAAATGTTTAAAACAATTAAAATTATCTAAGAATTATTAAATTTTTTATTGAGTTATTATATATATATATATTTCATTTATTTAAAAGAATTTATAATTACTATTCTTTTTTAAATATATAAATTGTGTTTATAACTATTTAATTTTATAAAGTAAAAATAATTCTCTTGTAAAACAATAATATTGTTATAATTAAATATTATATAAAACTCGTTTCAACAACCTTCATTATACATTTATTATTAAACTATTTTTAAATTAATTATTTAAAATTTTATATAATTTAAACATCCTTGTTATATGCTTTTCAAAATGGGATGGTAGTCATACATAATTATTATTTTTATTAAATTACCCTTGCAAAATGGGATGGTAGTAATACATAATTATTATTTTTATTAAATTACCCTTGCAACTAATGTATATTCGAAGAACAAACGCAGTTAGATGGAGTTTTGTTGTTAAAATACCGTGCTTTGCTTTTTCTACAGGCGGTGTATTTATAGGAATTTTATTGGACTATTTTTGGCCGATAGGCTATTATAGGTGGGAATTCCACTGGAATTTTCATACTGTCTGATGCCAGAAAATATTTCAGGCCTCTCCCTGCCGGACTTGGGTGAAGGTTACATAGAATGGACAATGGGAGTGGGTACTGATCTCGTATAGTTTACATCAGTGTTAAATTTCTGATTGGAGAACCATTGAATAAAAATGAATGAAACGTAGAAGTTAAGCAGAGACTAGGCATACTACCAGTTGCACTGACCAATTCAAATGATGACTAACTAGGCATACAAAGGACCTTTAGGTGAGAATTAAGTGAGAATTGTACTAAGCAGCAGATGACTGATTAGCCAGGCATATGAAGGACACCAAAAATCACTAAACAAATCTTCAGCTGGTGTCAAATTGATCTTCTCATGGAAAACATGGGAGAATAGGCGCCTATAAGTACACACACTACAGATTTCGGATGGTGCATTGTGTCAGCAGGTATGGCTTGCATTATTCCACACCATCTTTTGGGGTCCCTGTGCTTTCCCTGCAATTTAAGCAGCTACCAAAACTTCACTGTAGGCAATAAATGTGATTAAAATTTATATGGCTCTCACTTGGATAGTTTTTTACTATGTTTAGTTTAGCTTTGTAGATCTATTTATAGACTCTTTATGAAGTCTTTGACCTGTGTTGCAAATCGTAGAGCTGGTGTGGCGAAATTATGCTTCTCATCAATTTTCACCTCAAATAAAACTAATATGTAAGTAAGAAAAGGCCACATGGTTATACTTTCTGTTTTTCAATTGATCTTTAAACTAGATGTGCATGCATTTATCTAAGTAGTTGTTGGTCGTGCATTGATTCAAATTCTTACCCACACTTGGCTTATGGCAGGGGTACGCGCTTGGTGATGGTTTTCTTCTTTCTGCATACCTATCTACCAGGGCTTTACCATAGTTGCTAAGTTTACTCTTCTGGGGAGGTATTCGGTCAAACAAAACACCTGTTCCTTTTAGGCTCCTGCATTTTTTGCATGCAAAGAGAGGAGAGGATATGTTGGAAAGGATTGGAAGGAAAAAGGAAGGAGGTAACAGTCTAGCAGAGATCAGTAAGTTTACACAACAGGTAAGAGATCTCCTTAGATTGCATTGGCTATTGATAGTTTCCTAAATTCTCCATCTATCTCTGCTTCCATTTCGGTTGTTAGAAGATTTCGTGTCTTGCCAGAGCTTACACCTTTCCCACATCTTCTGATAAAATCTTCCCTACCCTCTTGCCTGGTTGATGCCTTAACTTGTTCCAAGCCTTGATATTGGCGTAGGTAGTTAGGATGTTGCCTAAGGTGGGAATCGAGTCTTACTCTTGCCATTGCATTTGCTTGATAGTATTTAAATCTCCTCCCACCAATTCGTTTAGTGCATCTCCTACGATCATTGCATCCCATGAGATCACATTTCCTTGAGGTAATCAGTCAAGTAGTCGCTTGCCTTGCCATATTTCAGAGTGCTTCATCGAATGAAATATTTTGAGAGCTCCCTTGTAAAATCCATTTTGTGCATATTCTGCATTCATCGCCTTCATTCCTTGGGCAACCTATCACTGCTGCAGTGATTAGACGATGGAGGGTGTATAAATTTAAATAGTGTCCTTGACGCCATTTGCAACCCGTCACATCAGCAACACTTGAACATAGAAGACTGTAGAGGTAAAATAGCCTTCCTGTTTTCATAGGGAACCTGTCACATATCTTGTACTTGAAAAGAGAATGTTGTATAGGTTTAAATAATCTCTCTGATTTCATTGTCAACCTGTCTCAGCTGCCGCACTTGATCATAATAGAACAATTAAAGTTTAAAATACCTTTCTAATTCCTTTGGCAACTTGTCTCATCTGCAACACTTGAAAATAGAATGTTGTAGAGGTTTAAATAATCTCTTTGATTCCATTAACAACCTGTTTCAGCCACAACACTCGAACATAATAGGAAGCTTAAAAGTTTAATCTCCCTGATTCTCTTGGCAGTCCATCGTTGCTATAGTGTTTAGACTTTGGAGGGTGTATAAATTTAAATAATGCCCTTAATACCATTTGAAACCTATCTCAGCTGAGGCATTTAGGCTTAGGAGAGTGTATAAGTTTAAACAGCCTTCTCGGTGTGGCTGGCAAGCCGTCACATATGATGTACTTGAAAACAGAATGTTGTAGAGGTCTAAATAATCTCTCTGATTCCACAGTTTGCATGCCTTGTCTAAACACACATTTTTCATAATACTTTGGAAAATCGTAACCATGTTTTTGTAAGGCAACGAAATTTTTTTCTTAAATGAGGTGGTGAAGGAAAGAATAAAAGTTTGATGCTTAGTGGAGTAATAAAATCCTTTTCACAGGTGACAAATGAAATTTTTCACTAAATTTATGATAAGACAAAAGATTCCATTTAAGGCCCCACGTGGACCCCATGTGTGAAGTGATTGGAATGTTTGAATGATAAATTTAAAATTAAAAATAGAAACACTTTGGCTATGACATCTCATATCCCAAACCTAAACTGCACGAGTGAGCTGGCACATCCAAATTTCATTTAACTGAGAATGTTTGGGGTTTATTTATTTCCTCCTAGCAGCATATATATTTCACCATTGGTATATTTATTCATTGTCGGCATATAAATAGTCAGGGTTATTGATTTGCAGATAGCTATATTAATCAATTTTGAATTGCTATGTAGGCAATATTCAAAATTCTTTTCTGGGCTTATTCGTCATGTGCAGGCTGCATTAAGTGTTTCGCAGGGATTTCATGCAGATTTTCTTTTTGCTATGGTCATCCATCGTACCAGCCTTTATTTTTTTGTTGCCCATCCCACTGCCAAGGTTGCTCCGCCCACAAGCACAGCTCCGTTACCGCCACCCTATCTGATGGATTTTTTTTATTTTTTTTTAGCTATATTGCATATGGTATTCTTTGTTCACCATTTTTGGGTCGAAAAGTCACTATCTTCTTTAATTTTATAACGTTTAATCATTTTTCAGCTTCTTTAATATTATATACCTACTCTGCCATCTGAATTCGAGTAAATGAGAATATCAGTTATATTGATGATTACCAAATTCACTGCATGTTGTACCGCTTGACTTGGAAAATGAAGAAGGGCGCCCACAAATATGGATGAACACACATTCAATGATTAATGTATTGCTTAATATAAATTCACAAATGTAAATATGGTTGAACCATGTGAGCACAATTTTATTTTTATAAATTTATCTATTTTTAAAATAATTTTAATGTGACTAAAAAAATTAAATTTATTCAATAGTAAATACCTTAAATTAATTACCTTCAAAATTAATTTCAAGTTTTTTTAAATACAAGAGAATTACCTTCAAAGTTGATATCAAGTTTTTAAAAATATAAGAAAACTTATTTTATTATAGTAACTTTGAATGAAAGTTTTACTTATAAATAGAAATTGACTTATGTTAAGTGTACTTATATGGAATATATTAAATTGATATTTTTATTTATAAAATTTAATTCTTTTAGTCATATTAAAACTATTTTAAAAATAAATAAATTTATAGAAATAAAGTTGTGCTCGCATGATTAAGCCATATATACATTTGTGGATTTATGTTAAGAAATACATTAATCATTGAATGTGTGCTTATTGAAATCCTTTCAAAGGGAAACTAAACAAGTTAATTTTTAAATTAAATTATCACGGATTTTAAAATTTTTAATGTGTATCCTACTCTGTTGGGATAATGAGATTATATTCAATCCTTTGAACAAATTATTCTTAGAGACATTATATAGTTATATATGGGTGTTAGGTTTCAAGTTAGTGTTCAATTAAGGTTAGGGTCCAATTATGGTTCAAGGTTAGGGTTAGAATTCAATTATAGTTAGTGTTCAATTAGGGTTAGGTTTAAGGTTCAATTGATGTTCAATTACCATTAGGGTTAGGGTTGGGGTTAGGATTCTACTAAGATTAGGGTTATAATTGGAATTTAATATAAGAGTTAAGATTTAATTAGGATTTAATTGGTGTTATGGTTAGCATTTAAATTCAATTAGAGTTATGCTTTAACTGGGGTTAGGATTATTATTCAATTATAATAAGGGTTAAAGTTAGGTTAGAGTTGGGGTTTAATAAAGGTTGGGGTTAGGGTTTAATTCTAAACCTAACCCTAACCCTAACCTTAAAACTAATCTTACTATTAACTCTAACCCAACCCTAAGCCTAATTTATCTCTAATCCTAACCCTAACCCTAATCATACTACTAATGCTATCCCAACCCTAATCCTCACCTTAATCGTAATCGTGACCGTAATGCTCACCCTAACCCTAACCCTAACCCTAATAATTTTGTCTTCCATGTCATTGAGATTGCTACTAACATATATATATTAATAATAATATATATATATATATATATATATATATATATATATATATATATATATATATATATATATATATATATATATTATATATATATATATTAATAGTAACATATATATATAAAAACGCTTCTATAGATATCCTTCTTGAGGCATCTATTGCACTTTTATGTGAGTAATTGATTTAGAAAGAAAGTTAGGGCTCAATTAGGTTTATATAATAAATATTTGGGTTAGGGTTCTAGGATAAAGCTTGAGATTATTTTTTTCCATGCCCTTCAATATATTGCTAGGTTATACCCTGCTATCGGCCTAACCATTGCACCTCATTAGGGTGCAAGCACTAGTTAATTCTTACCGAATGTGGAAGTAAAATGAACTGCCACGAAACTGAAGACTACGAACATTAAAACGGAGGAATGAGAATGTTTACAGGAACGGGATCCGTCGAAAAACGGGAATGTGAAAATGACAGGGAACGGAAATGTCAGGTTAAATGGGGCCCACGGGCCCGGCCACCTAAGCACAGTCAGCGCTTAGAGTGTGCCGGTTAAGCCGGCCCCGCAGGCATCAATTTAAGAGGCCCGTGTCTGACATTGACAAACAATTTAAGAGGCCCGTGTTTGTCGTTGACAAGAACAAAAGTTGAAGGCATTTAGATTTGGAAGGGCCGCCTTCATTTCTATATCCAAAGGTAACCTGCGTGAAATTTTAGCTCATCATGCCAAGCCCAAATACAAACGC
>VDFB02193867.1:453758844-453872268 GCA_007258455.2 Sequoia sempervirens
ATATTGCATGCGGTATAGGTAACTCAGATAAGGAACTACAGCTTCCTCGTCTGCCCCCTTCCCTGTATTGAACTTTAGAGTCAAATCCTTGTAATTTGATTGCCTTCTTCTCAGCCAATTTTTGTCTTTCTATATCAGAAGACCATTGATTTTTTATGAGCACAACTCCTATGTCTATGTATATTCCAAGGGCAAGGAAGATTTGATTAGATATCAGCAAGATCAATCACAAATCAAGAGGTAAGTCATTCTGGAAAACTGAGAAATGCTGTAACAATGCAATTTGAATTTTCCGGTGCAAGAGTTGAAAAGAAAAAGACAATCTTGAAGTCCTAACTTGGCTAGTATGCCTTGTGGGTGCATCATACTGCCCTGTGGAGAAAAGGGATTTTTTCCACTTTACCTTTATATATGATCGAAATCTTTTACCCCACAGAGCTTGAGCTCATAAAAAAGTGCACTATGTTTACATCATGTTGCATATTCAAATTTCCATGGCATTTAACATATACTCCTTGTTTAGAAAGGACGATTTTCAACTAAGCATGTCCCAATGTATGTAGATTAAAGAACTTAACAGCAAATCCCCATTGTTATGCATGCCACTACGATAACCATGCAAGTTTTCTTTTTAATACAAATGATGTTACTGCTAGAAATATATTCATCTCTGGAATGGACAGTGAGTTTTGCCTAAAATTAGTGACGATCCACTTTGTTGCAATTTTTAAGTAGGGACTGTAAAATATATGGACATGCACTTCGATTAGATCTGTACAAAATGATAATCCTCTCCAACATGCATTTAATTACACCATTGTAAGTTGGGACTGGTAAAATGTAGATGTGCACTTCCATTGGGTCTATCCTTGCTGATGTAAATTTATTTATACCATTGTAAGTTTAAATGTCCTTTAGCTAACAAATGTTCCTATTACACCTATTAGCACACCAATTGCATCTTAGGCAGCAATTGCTACTTAATATTAATATATTTACTAGCCTATCTTTTCCTGTAGACTACCAAGTTCAAAAAATGTGAAATGTTGTTGCATCCAAAAAGTAATATCACGTTGGAAGAATTAAAAAGGTGAAAAGAAGGTAGAAACTACCTAGTGTAACCCCTAACATGATGAAAAAAAAAACAAGGCCATCAGGAAAAGTGGCATGTTTTGGTGGAAGTCAAGCAGATTCGTCCTCCACTTAAGGATCTTAAGGACACGAGGTTCACAGAGCCTATACTAAAGAAGCTTAAGTTGAAAGGGATGTTGCAGTTGACACCTATACAGTCTCAGGGTTTTCAGGTCATACCTTCTGGTTGTGATATGATCAAGTTTGCTTTTACTTGATTTGGGAAAACCATAATTGTTGTGTTGCCATAGATTAGGGCATTTTTACAGGTAGAGATAATTTAAAGGAAATGCTCTTTTAAGAAGTTTATAAATGTTGATAAACCCTTATTCGATAATGAATTTTCAATTTCATACTTATGGTTAAAATCCAATCCTACTTTCTTCTGTAAGGGTCAGGAATTGCACACCTGTCGTCAATAATCTGTTTTTCTTTTCACACTGTTTCTTCAGAAGATTCTCTTTACTATTTGGTTAATATCTATAATTATGAACCGTAGTTAGCTTGAATTGTTTATCTTGTTCATTTCCCAATGTCTATATGTTTTTTCATTTGTTGATATTCAAATTTTGACTAAAAATGAGGTAGCATAGATCACTTTAGCATTGTAGGAACTAGGAAGGGTTCACCTATGCATGCCTTGTTTTCTGCCAATAAAATATCAATGAGCAAGTTTATTTATCAATATTGGGTTGGATTTCTTCACAAGAAGGCATAACTATGCAAGATAGATAAAACATTATTGTTCTAGCTAGTCTTTGTATCGAGACTTGCCCCAAATATTTAGGTAATTTGCATGTCAGGGTCTTCTCACTCTGAGGCAGCCAATGCCAATTTAAACTTTAATGTTTTATGTCATATTTTAAAATTCTATAGATCTACCTAGGAAATTTGTGCTCTTTCAATTAGTTTTCTTTCTTTTTTTTTTAAATTAAAGAAAGATCCAATTTTTCCTTGAACATGAGAGCAACAACAATGCATAACTGTCAATTAAATTTGTCTTCCCCTATAAAGTTTCAAACAGTAGGAAGAAATTAACCCACAAATCTCTATTTTTTATAGAGCAAGACATAACAATATCAAATAAGTGTCTCCTTAATTTCAACAATAAGGTGACAAGGGTGTAAATCAATGATAATAAATATAGATAAATTTATCTACAATCCATAATCTACACACAATTTAGGATTTTTCCATTACATAAGTAGCAAACCTACATAAAACACAGCTTTGGTAAACCCTTACAGTAGCTACTGGAAATAGGCCCTAAGATTCATGTTTTGTATATAAACGCAGTCTCAATTTTTCTAGAATTATTGAAAAAGGAAACAAGAATTAGGATCATTGGTTTTGGTTTCCTTATCTGCAAACCTCGGTAGAATGGGTGTTTTATATATTCCAACTGAAGCCCACCATCATCTGTTCAGGCTGTAGTTGAAGCAACGCAAAAAATTGAGACCTTATAATTCAGAAAAAAAATGATGATAAAGGATGAAAGGTTGGTGTGCATCTTTGTAAAATTTCAAAAGTTATATGATGATACATTTTCCTTCATTTGATGTATTTGCTGAATCATCATAGTTTTACTGCCTAAGCTTTGCAAATTTTCAAGCTTTTGGCAAGTCTAATATGTATTATATGGAAAATTTAGATTGTTAGCTTATTAAACAATAAACACCAAAAAAATCCATTGAAGTAACAAAGCACAAAGGAAATAAACATGAAAATAAAGGAACAATGTTACCATAAATCTTCATCTTCCATGCTTCACCTTTGTTACACCTTCTAGTTTGCAGCAAATCGAATGAGGCCCTCATATTTCAAATGAGCACTTGGGCTAATGCCAAAGCCCTATGCAAATGTTGAAGGATTTGTATAAAAGAAATGACTTCACAATAGACTAAAATGACAATGACTGCAAATAACAATAATAATAGCCTAAGTTGACAGAATGAGCATAAGATATGAAATAAGAACAAAATTGCCATTTTATAGAAACTGCAATTTTGAATGTGTGTCCAGCATAAGAAAATGACAAATACCCTAGAATCAATGGTCAAGATTGAATGTTGTAGTATGGAATAGGGTTAGGTCAAAATTAGGACAATGACAAGAAATGAAGGGTTGAGATTGAATTATGAGATAATTCAATCAAGGGATGAAATTGAATGAGATGTTAAGAGATAAGATTTGATGTGGAAGATAAGATTGGCACAGACAAAGAGGTTGCTGGAGAAATTAAATAATAAAAATTATTTAATTTAGGTGACCAATGAATAATTAAATAATTAAAATTATAAAGGAATGTGACAAAAAGAATCATTTTGAATTAAATAATGATTTAATTCAAAATTCAAGAGAGTGGAATAAATTAAATTTATTTAATTTAATGAGAGAAGAGGCTAATGAATAAAAAAAATTTAAAATAATTATTTAATTATAGTGGAAAGTGGACAAAAATTAAATAAATTAGAATCTATTTAATTTTAAAAGAAGGGGACTTAATTAGTGACGTAATTAAATAAACAAAATTTATTTAATTAATCAAGGGAGAATAAAGATAAAAATGAATTAATTAAATAATTAAAATTATTTAATTAATAGAAGAATTATGACTTTAGAAAATAATTAAATAATTATTTAATTATTAAGAATAAAAGGGGCAATGTTGAATAATCAAAGAGTTTCAAGCCTCGGACAATTTTATGTGTCTACATTTTGCCGCTCTTTGTCATAATGTAGCATGTCGCATTGTGACAAAGAAAATAAGTTGAGAATATGCCCTAATGCAAAATAAGATGAGGAAGAATGATGAGGAGGGTTATGGTATGCCCCCTTGAGAGGACAGACAAGTTCCAAGAACATGGGTGTGCTCTCAAAATTAATCAGAAGACTAGAATATGAAGAGACAAAGAAATGTTAGTGCAAAAAAAATATGGCTGATGGTATGGATACAATGCCTATATGAGATGAGTGAGAGAAGATGACAAGACTAAAGAAGATGCATGTTAGTTCCTAGACCAAATCCTTCAAAACATTGACATAGGATTTTAATATTTATTGCTCTTAATCATCATTGGGCGAATTGTTGTAATGGCCAATAAACACCATGATATGGCACAGATCAAGGTGTGCAAGGTCGTACCATCACGTAATACAAACAGTCACAGACAAGTATGATCATGAATGATACTAGGAGCATGCTTGCCCCAGTCTGTTTGTCATAATCAACCACATGCAGAAAAAAGATAAGAACAAATCATGAAACGTCACTGCTTCTCTAAATCCTGTTTTTAGGACATCCTTGAGAAACTAGTAGCATGATTGTCGAAAATACAAAAAAAAATAAAGCCCTTACCATGATATGTCATTTTTCTAAATCCCAAGATCAAGACCTCGCTGAAAAACTAGTAGTCATGCATGTCAATTGTCATGATACGTCGCTGCTTCTCTAAACCCTAGTTAGTGGGATCTCGCTGAAAAACTAATATCATGATAAAAACTAAAAGACAATTGTCAAGTGTTTGTCAAGTGCATCTGGATATCCACTGTTCTAATGCCAAGATGCCATGTTTGATAATATCGAGATGTCAAAATATTTAAAGTTTTGATGACCTTGGAAAATGTCAAGAATTGGTGGATTCAGGAAGGACACATCCTGAATAATGCCGATGACAAGAAGATTTTATCCCTAATGGTCATAAGGGGTCCCTCGAAATAGTGATGATGCCTAGGAAGGAGACATCCTAAGGCATAAATGGTGGAGTTGGTTCTTCAGAAGGACACATCTAAAGAACACTGAAATTTGATAGTTTGACCGGTTTATGATGATTTGACTTTTTTTGACCAAGTTTGACTTGTATTTGACTATATGCCGATATTGTCATGATGGTGTGAGTGACGTGCTGATGAGATTGCCATGCTAAAATAACTTATTGTCATGATTTGCTTTGTTTGAGGAGTTTTCCCATGTAGAAAATGATTGAAGACTTTTGATGTGTGTGTTAGTGTAGTGCCATGAACCCTAATGAACTGACCTAGTGCGGTCTCGAAGGCTCATCGATAGATGGCTTTGCCTACGTCATGCACTCAGAGACCTTGTAATTCGACATGACCAAAGACTTTGTCTTACTGACGAAAGATTGAGCCATGATTTATTTTGACAAACCTAATAGGACTGACCTAATGTCTCGGGGGCTCGAAAATGAGCCTTGCCTACGTAGAAAATATGCAGAGACAACGTAATTTGACAATGACAAAGACTAATCAAAACTTAAATTGACATGACTGTGTTGACTGACATGACTATGTTTTTTGGAATTTTTGAGTTTTCTTCAAGAAATTTTTTTGATTTTTGTTTTTAGATTTTTTCAGGACATTTTATATTTTTTTTGGATTTTTTTAGGACATTTTATGATTTTTTTTTTGGATTTTTTCAGGACATTTTATGATTTTTTTTAAATTTTTTTCAGGACATTTTATTATTTTTTTTGGATTTTTTGAATTTTTAAAGATGTAGTGAAGTGAAATGTGATATGAATGATTGAAGGAACTAGATGCCCCACACTAGAGGTAGTGCAACCATGGATAAACGATAGATCAAAATGAAAGATTCACTGCAAAACATGTCACACAAGCAACATATCCTTTGTCAAAATATGATAATGGTTCGTTGATTGGATGCCAGGAATGATCAATTCCATAAGGCATGATGATGATAAGTACTTAGGATCACTGATTCCTCTAAGTACGATAAGATTGGTGATTGTTTATGATTGATTGACAAAATATATGAGGATTGGATAATGTTTTATAGCTAGGCTTAAATATAATTTACATGATAAGATTCAAGGTTGCAAAGGAACATGATGACCAACATTGGAGGTGATTTATTCATGGATAAATGATAAGGATGTAAAATATGATGGAATGGTAGCACATAATGATATGAAAGGCAATCCAAAGCATGTGTTTATAATTTTTCCCTTAATCTCATCAAGAACAAAGGAAGGAAATGGGACATGGATTTTGATAAGCAAGGAGATATGGAATGGAATAATGCAAAGATAAGGATAATAAATAGGATGATCAAGATCGATAAGATATGGACACAATTCCCAAGTATTTTGTTCCTATTCCTCATCAAGACCAAGGAAGGGAAGAAAGGATGTATTAAGATAGGATGGCGGAATATGGATACGGTGAAGGATATGGTATGGAAGATATGGATAAAAGTGTAGAGGATAAGATGTATGACATTCAAGAAGATCCTAACCTTTTCAAGATCAAAGGTGGAAAGGTAAAGGATGAATGTAAAGAGGATAATGGATATGAATGAAAGGATAGATGAAACTTGCCCCCAAGTGTAGAGTACAAGAGGAATATAGAAGATAGGACATGGATAGGGATAAATGAAAATGGAAGGTAATATATGCATGATAGGGAGATGGAGGAAGGACTCAAGCATCAAGTTTCACGACTATATCCCTCGAATGTGTGCCCTAATAAACCATGGCAATGAGGATTAGACTCATAAACGTTGGTAGATAAATGGTACGATGGAAGAAGCTAAGGACTTATGCAAAGGTTTGGATTAAAGGAGGATAATGGGGGATGGATTTTGGATAATGGATAGGAGTTTGGAAGGCTTGTTGATGGATAAATGAAAAGGATGGAAAGGATGGAAAGATCAACATCGGCACACACCTTGAAGGGTGGTGGAGTGATGGAGGAAAAATGAATTTGGAAGATGATAGGTTATTAGATGGATAATAGGAGGAAGCTTTTGGATTAGCAAATTTGGATGCCAATTTAGATTTTATTTCTTCTACGATATTTTTAGGAATCCACATAGCTTTTGACTTTATTTTTGATTCATGGGCCTTTGTGGCCTTTGAGATTCTTCTTTTTTCTTTTATGGGCCTTTGTGGCCTTTGAAATTTTTCTTCTTGATTTATGGGCCTTTGTGGCCTTTGAATTTCTTGCTTTTGACTTGATGGGCCTTTGTGCTTTTTGGATTTTTGTTTTGAATTGGGATCAATTTTTCTTTTATTTTTGCATGGCTCTTCAAGGAGACATGTTGATCCTTTGATACATGTGGATTTTGATATGGAAATTTTTGATATTTGGCACCCAAATTGCTTCTAAGAGCAATGGGATGGGTGGATGGAGATGAATGATATGGAGTTCTTATGGATGGGTTAATGTAGGTAGAATTTTGAGAGGGCATCAAGGATGTGTGCCTTTGTTGTTCTTGATGAATAAGAGATGGAGGGATGTAGGGCCCCAATATGGATGAAAGGGTTAATGAACTAGGTTTTGGATGATAAGGACCAAGGATAGATGGAAGATTTGACAGACTAGGATACTTAGGTTTATTTTGGTGGAATCTGGACTTACGATGGGTACCAATGTCTTGAGCATGAGTTGTATAACCAAGGCCATGATAATATGGATTTTCTTGGATAAAAAGGGGTTCTAGGATACCTTGTTCATGAAGGCCTAATCCTTTGCCTTTGTAGTTCATACTTTGACACATTCGTTTTCCAATAGGATATATATTGTTTATGAAACAAGATGCAAGTCCATCATGAGGTGGTTGTGATATGGAAGGAATAACAAGATCTTCAAGTAAACCACCTTGGATAAAAGTGAGAGAACCCATTTTATAGGTAAGAGGTTCATGGATAGTTTGAATAGGTGTGATAGACTCTTGTGGAGGATTGTGATCATGAGGGGAATTAGGATGGGTGATAGGATCTTGATATGGGGATGATGGGGTACTTTGATCTTGACTTGGAAAAGGATCAAGAAGTGTAGGAGATGGAGTAGCTTGCTCTTTATTAGGTATGGAATCATCACAAAGTGGTATGAAAGGAATGTCTTGATCATGAGAAGGATGAACATCATCATGGAATAAAAGGGTATCCTTGAATGGAGGCATATCTTGATCTTGATGAGGAAGGGAATCCTGATATTTTGTGGAAATTCTATCTTGATCATTAGATATGATGGAATCATGAGATGGTATGGATCATTAGATGAGGTGGAAGGAGGACTTGGAAGGATACTTTTCTCTTGAGATGGAAGGGAATCATCTTGAATGAAACAAAAAGAGGTAAGGGCATCATCATGAGGTTCTTGAGAGATGGGATCTTGGTCAAAGATTGGAAGAGGTTGCAGAATTTTGGTATCATTGGATGGAGTGGAAAGAATGCTTTGATCTTGATGTGAAAGGGATTCTATGCTAGCATGTTTTGGAATAATAGATGGACATGACTCATTGGATGAAGAGGATATAATGAGAGAGGATGGTTGGATAGATTCATTAACTTGGGTGGAAGACTCATGAGGTCCATTTTGAATTATGGGAGATGAAGATAGATGCATGACATGGTAGGATTGCTCAAGATTATTTGTGTTTGAGGACATAAATTTAGGTTTCTCATTTAGCCTTTGTAGAAAATAATGGACATTGAACTTGGATGATGTAGTTTTGGGTAAGGATAAAGGCTTATGAGATGATTGCATCACTTCATTCAAATGTTGGGATTCAATTTTTTTTCAAGCTTTTTCAAACGATGGTCAAGATATTCAATCCTTTGGTTTTGTTCATAGGTCGAGGGTGAATATGGAGGATAACAGTTAGACATGTTTGGTTGATGGTTTTGGAAATGTTTTGAGGTGTTGCAAGTTACTAGGTGTGATGTTTGTTAGAGGTTAATTTTTTATGTTCAGATTTGTGAATGTAGTGAATACTGTTTGAAAATCCAGAAAACACTTGACAAGCACGATGTTTTGGTGTATGCAAATGCACATGAGACAAGCACAATCCTAATAGGCCAAGGGTTTGTATACTTGATATAGCCCACCGATATACCCCGGATTGGTGCTAAACACCTTTCCTTCTCGAGAGCGGATAGCTTAGAAGTTTGGTGGCATTGGCTCCCCTCCACAGCTCATTAATGTCATTCGAGCACACCAACTTCAGATTTTTGGGTCATCACTTCCCAAAAACTGCTATCTCTACTCAAGGGAGTCAATAGTGAGTATCTTTGGGCATGATACTGTACCTTGCACTATACCAAGCAACGACTAAAAATGGTTGGCTTCTAAAACAATAGGTGTTTAGTGAGGGCATCCGTTCGAGTGGCCACACATGGGGTGAGAGATTAATCACCAATTAGGTGGCACTCTAGCCTAAAGAGATTACGCTCAATAGGGTTTATGGGAATCCTACTCTGTCCGTGTGACACATCCGCACTTGTGGCACTTGAAATTTCCTCAAGCACCCATTTTATATCCCCGTTGGAAGTGGCTTGGCTTTAGCCTGTTACCAGTCGATTCGTCCCTTAAGGTGAGTACTTTTTCCCTTAAGGTAGGCTCATTTCTAGAGTTGGTAACCATTTCTCTTACACCCAAGATCACCCGAAAGTGCGAGGGGAGAGGATACTCTGATATACCAAATCGTAAGGGTGTACAATAGATAAAATGGGTCTGGTTTTTTTATCACCGAGTTTTCACAAGGTGAGAGCATAATCACCTACCATTTTTTCAAACACAATCAGACACTTGCAAACAAAATTCATTTTAGAGCACCAAAAGAAATGTTCCTAAATTAAAAACAATGCAAACAAGTGGTTTGAGAGATAAATCTTTGACAAACGTAGCTGCAAAACCGCATGTTAGTAGTTTAAATAAATTTCTTTAACCCACGAAAAACTCCAATGCCACATGTTGCCAAAAAATATTAGTAATAAAAATAAAAATAAAAAAATAAAATTTAATGACAGTAGCAAATTAAAACAACGATAACTTGCTCAAAACTTAATGAAAATTTAAAGAGTAGATATCTATGGAAAGCTAAATGAAAGACCTTCAAAACCCAGAAAACGTTTTTCACAATTCTGCACAAAGAAAACGTTATAGACAAAAGAAAAACGTGGGTATTAAAAGCTAAATTGAAAAAACAATGATCTCTAAAATGGCCATAACATTCTCAAATCTTAACAAAATTTAAAACTGTTTCATGTTCTAGAAAGCTGAGAGTGAGATCTACAAAACCCAGAAACCATTTTAAAATATTTTAGTCGCCCATTTTTCTGTGCTCAAATGAAGGTGACGGGATTTTGTATGACTTCTTGGCTGTAACTTGCAAAACAGTGAAAACAAACAAGAACACACAAATTTCTGTCCAAAACGTCGGGTTCACCAAATCTATCATATGAAAAATTTATATTGTTAGCTTATTAAACAATAAACACCAAAAAAATCCATTGAAGTAACAAAGCACAAAGGAAATAAACATGAAAATAAAGGAACAATGTTACCATAAATCTTCATCTTCCATGCTTCACCTTTGTTACACCTTCTAGTTTGCAGCAAATCGAATGAGGCCCTCAGATTTCAAATGAGCACCTAGGCTAATGCCAAAGCCCTATGCATATGTTGAAGGATTTCAAAAGAAATGACTTCACAATAGACTAAAATGACAATGACTACAAATGACAATAATAATAGCCTAAGTTGACAGAATGAGCATAAGATATGAAATAAGAACAAAATTGTCATTTTATAGAAACTGCAATTTTGAATGTGTGGCCAGGATGAGAAGATGACAAATACCCTAGAATCAATGGTCAAGATTGAATGTTGTAGTATGGAATAGGGTTAGGTCAAAATTAGGGCAATGACAAGAAATGAAGGGTTGAGATTGAATTATGAGATAATTCAATCAAGGGATGAAATTAAATGAGATGTCAAGAGATAAGATTTGATGTGGAAGATAAGATTGGCATGGACAAAGAGGTTGCTGGAGAAATTAAATAATAAAAATTATTTAATTTAGGTGACCAATGAATAATTAAATAATTAAAATAATTATTTTAATAGAGAATAATGACAAAAGAATCATTTTGAATTAAATAATGATTTAATTCAAAATTCAAGAAAGTGGACTAAATTAAATAAATTAAATTTATTTAATTTAATGAGAGAAGAGGCTAATGAATAATTAAATAATTAAAATAATTATTTAATTATAGTGGAAAGTGGACAAAAATTAAATAAATTAGAATCTATTTAATTTTAAAAGAAGGGGACTTAATTAGTAACGTAATTAAATAAATAAAATTTATTTAATTAATCAAGGGAGAATAAAGATAAAAATGAATTAATTAAATAATTAAAATTATTTAATTAATAGAAGAATTATGACTTTAGAAATAATTAAATAATTAAAAATTATTTAATTATTAAGAATGAAAGGGGCAATGTTGAATAATCTAAGAGTTGCAAGCCTAGGACAATTTTATGTGTCTGCATAATATTTTTGGAATCAATGGATAAATTTAGATACACATAATGATGAAAATCATCACTTCAATGGTCGGCATAGGAGAGCATGTGAATTATGAGTGCAAAGTGATAAGGGTTTGAATCCATTAAATGTAACGTTTTTGACTAAGCATGTGAATTATGGGTGCAAAGTGATATGGGTTTGAATCCATTGAACGCAGTGTTTTTTGTAAGGTAAATGTTTTTGGCCAAAGTAATGAATTGGAACAAGTGGTTGCGACAAAGGGCTCCATATGTGTTAAATTCAATATTGTGCAAATGATAATATCTTGTGTCTAGAGGGAGGGTTTTCCTGCCAAATAAGGTGCATACCTTTTGCCCCATCTATGCGGCTAGAATTTTTTAATTAAAACATTGGCGTTTACTAATTTTATCTTCTTTTTTTGAGATTTCATGACCTTTTTTGGACCAATTGTGCTTTACAACGAAGCGTTGGTGGCTTTGTTAGAGCTATATTTTTGCGGTTATCCTTTTAGTGATTTCTAAAGATGTGTTAACAATTACAAATGTTCCTCTCCATTTGTAATTAGGTTAAATCAATTTTTTGATTGTCGGAAATTTTTTTGACACACACTACTCAACCAAGTCTTGATTGGTAAGGCTTGTTATTTCAATATTTAAATAGAATTATAGTCAAAGAACATCTTATTTTTTCATCTTCATATTGTTTGAAAACCATTACTAGTAAGAGGATATGTGTAGTTTGGATGGAGAAAACCCCATTAAAATGGTACTTTGTAGGAGAATTTTTTTGCGAAGCACATAAGTTAGCTAAGGTTTGATTAAGAAGTCTTGTTCTTTCAATATTAAAAAATGAATGATATTATAGAGAACATGTTATATTACTCTTGCTTCATATTGTAAAGATTTTTTATCCACCTAAAATACATTGTTGGGACCTAAATATGTAATGATAATTTTTTTGCTTAAGTCCCTTCCCCTTTGTTTGTTTCAGTCATCTTTGACCCACCTATAGATCATGATATGAATATCCTAATTGGGCAACGAGATGTAAATTGATACCCAAAACCCATAAAAGGTTTAAAGTTTGGGTAATATTGGCGTTCTCCTTGGTTTTCGTGTGTTTGTTGCCTTGTTGGTGTTTTGGTGGTATCCATCCTTGCATGCCCTCTTATTGATCTTGAAATATTGCTTAGAGTCTTTGTAAAATTGACTGTGTTGAGTTTGTTGGCCATTTGGATTGTTGAGGATTCCATAAATTTGTGCCTCCTTTAAAGCATCCCTAACAGTGTCTTGAATTGTAGGGATAGTCGAATGATTTCCCTTAGATGGTGTTTTGGAGGCAATCATAGGTTCATGTATGTGAAAAGTAGCCCACATCTAATGCAATTGGGTGATGAAAATAGTTTTATTTTGAGGCAGATCAATTCCTTTAGTAGGCTTGTATTTGACAGAGGCAAGCGAATGTAACAACTTTTTCATGGCCATGTGCCATGGGTATTCATGTAGGGTTTGACCTAGAAAGTAATGTGGTAAGTTTTGGGGCAACAATATCTTCAAAGTCTATATGCCTCCAAATTATTAGTTGCAAGTTGTTGATCTTACTTGTACATATTGTGTCTTGTCTTGTATATATATTCATGTTTGTGTAGTAATGATCCTTGTTTATCATGATGAAGCATAAGTTAGCCTTGGTCTTTGTTATTTCTTAATTATGGTTTTCTCTCAAAGATTTGAATTCTTGTTATCCTTGCAAGAGACACATGTCCCGAATTAGAGCTTGTTGGGACTCAATTATGTAATGCCAAATTTTTTCTTACGTCCCTTCCCTCATGAATTTTAGTCATATTTGACTCATTTCTAGACCACTTATTTGAGATATCCTAATTGGCTCCCTTATATGTAAATTGATGCCCAAAACCCATAAAAGGTTTAAAGTTTGGCTAATTTTGGTATTCTTCTTGGTTTTATTTTGTTTGTCACCTTGTTGGTGTGTTGAGGGTATCCATCCTTGTATGCACTTCCTATTGATATCAAAACTCAACTTGGAGTTTGTTGGGATTCAAATTTGTCGTGCTATTTTTGCTTGAGTTTTTTCTTGTTTTAGCCTTTGTTGGTCTATGCTAATAATCAATTGGAGATAATGTATGAGGACCTATTTTTTTATGTTCCTCTTTTCTCCAATATTGCCTTCCATTTTAACTTTAGTCAATTAACCAAGTTATCTAAGAATAAAAAATTTGGCTCAGTGTTTTGTTGGCTTTCTTGAGTGGTTTCAAAATCCATGTCAAGCCTCAACAAATTTTTCACAACCTTGTCAGAACTTAATGTGGTTTCTCTAACCTTTTCAAAATTGACTCTTTTATTGTTGACATTTTTTTAAAGGTTCTAGAACCTCGTTGGTAATCAATGAGGTTCTCACAACCTTGTTGGAACCTAATGTTGTTTTCATAACTTTATGATTTCAATTGTAAATAATGTTTAAGTCTTTGTGCTTTGGTGAGTTTGAAAGGTTCTAAAACCTTTGTTGACTCTCACCAAGGTTTTCACAACCTTGTCAGAGGCCAATAAATTTTTAATAAAAAATTAAACGTGGCCAAGTTCAATGTTTGTTGAAGCTTGGAGTAGGTTTCAAATCCTCTGTCCAAACATGGTTCTCACAACTATTGGAGCTCGATAGGGTTTTCAACATCTATATGGAGCTTAGTTGATGGCCTACTTGTACTATTATGTATAGAGGCTTACTTTATACATCTTGTATGGTTAGATAAAAATCCATAAATTCACATCTAAAACCATTTATATATTTCCCTTATTATTTCTAAATAGAAGTGACATATCTCCTAGTAGACTTCTACATTTCAAAATTTTCTTTCATATTCATATTTTTTTTCCATTTTGTATTTTGTAACTTGCTCAATTACTAGCTAATCTACTAGATTGTCCATGATTTACTTGGGAATTATATCATTCTCCATCTCTCCACTTGTTATTTGAATCTTATAAGTTTGACTAAGGGTTAAGGAAGTTATATACATCAATCCTTACATAATGGGCTCTACATGGTGCTCCTTAGCATGCATATTTTCCTTGCAAAAAAAACATTAAGCATGCATTTTTAGAAGGTACTAAAAAAATATTTCTATAGAAGATAGAATTGTACTATTAGTGCAAAATTGTGTCATCAAGGTAGAATTGTACAATTATTCTAGAACTACAATGAATAGGATTAGATTTTGGAGGTTTAGATATGTCCCATTTTCTCAAACACTCAGGTCACAATTATCTTAGTTCTCTAATCTAGAATCCAATATCAATTCTCTATTTATAGATCTATGTAGTAACACTGCATTAGTCAAAATCAATAGTAGTCTAGTTTCATGGAAAGCCTTAATTTGTCTCAATTTTATTTTAGCACATGTTTTATTTTTGTGTTGTTTAATCAATCTCAATCACTTATCACACTCAATATTTTATCTATGATTTAGAATGTATTAGATTATGTCCTAGATATATTTGTGAGGCCAGTTTACTTATTTTTCCTACAATTAGATTTCTTGATAGCATATTAACCAAGATATCTATTAAAATTTCAAAAGGCCCTCAACACTCATATTGTAGAATATATTTTAGATTTGTGGTCACATATATCTATTAAACAATTTTTCAATGACAGAGTACACACAATTGTACAAATTTCAATTTGTTGATCAAGTGTGCTTCCAGATGTTAATTATGTGAGATTTTTGCATCAATGTTTTTGGATTACACTTTGTGACCCATCATTTAGATGAAGAAAAATATAAGAGATCATGGAGTGTGATTTGAAATGTTGATGAAAACTCACATGATTAATATTTGAAAACACTTAATCACTAATATAAATTGTGAAAATATTATATCTTTTTAATTCATTAATAGAATAAAAAGATAACTTTCATTCACACTTTTTATTATATTTAAAAATTAAAAATAGATTTATAAATATTTCTTTGAATAGTGCATATATTACTATTGAAAGATAATGTTACAAATATTTCAAAAAAGGTGGGTGGAAAAAGTCACACCTTGATAGTTCAAAAAGGACTAAAGCTCGAAATAAAAAACACCAACACAATTATAAAAAGGCCACTAAATGAGAAAAGCAGTATTAGAGGGAGGAGGAGAAGGGTCCCAATCATCCAATTTGTACTACACACCAACAAGATCCAAAATATCCAAAAAAAGATTGTATATTTGAAAAGTATAAACTAAGAAAGATAAGCTTTAATTTTTATTTATTTTTAACGAATGTTTTACATTTCAAAACATGACAACATGTAAACAGTGGTCAATTTTCAGTTACTTTTAATTCACATTCAATCTATCTAGTGACTTTAATAGGAATCAACTTAAAAAAAAAAAAAAAATATCTTTCAAAGACGTGGGTGGAAAAGTTAAGACAGAGACATTGGAGCAGTAATTTGCAACTTGTTATGCGGGAAATTGAACGACAACTCGGAATGCTTGCTGCGAATACCTTTCAACAGCGAAGACCTAGATTTCTTTGATAAGAGAAGGAGAAAAGTCTTTAATTGTCTTCCCGTGAAGGTCCACTAGGCAGGCCTGATACAGCCCGTGCTTGCATACCAGAGCATGAGGACGAGGATATATAACGACGTGTGTAGTTTACAATCTTTCACCATAGTTATCGTCAAGCTATAAATTTAAGTTGCCTGTATTTGTTACTGACAAGAACAAAAGTTGAAGGCATTACATAAAAGTGGATGCGTTGTTACTTTTGAGCTATGCACCTTCATCATGCAAAGCCCAAATAGAAATGCCGGCCACTCATGGCTTGCCTTGTATGTACTCTTATTTTCAGCCATACCCAATTTTGTGTAGACGGACACTTACCACCAATAGCTGTGACGTTTATCTCCGGCAGGCTACCAATGGATCATACGACGGTGCCGGTGCCTTTCACTGAAGGAAAGGGCTTTCGAGGCTGGCTTTTATTTGCGTTGATCCACTGTCGCTTTTTTCTCTTCCTGTAAGTCATTATTAGTTTGTATTAAAGAACTTTGTGAAATTTTTTAAAAGATGTGTTGTAAAGTTTACCAAGAATTAACTCAATATATAACATCGTATACTATTAGTACACACCACTTAAACATTTAAACTACTTATAAATAGATGGGTGACATGTTTTGTAAGGTTTGGATTTTAAATGTTTCTACAGCGAGCCCTTCGAAGACTGTGCTCATGTTGGGAGGTGCAGTTCTAATTGCTGTATTGTGGTAGTTATTTATATTCAGCCCCTCTTTTCCAAAGTTACACACTAAAGTTCCCCCGGCCGCAGTCAGCATGAAAAGCAGGTAGAAATGAATTGGTTAATACTTGAAATTTGGGAATCAAAATTTAATTAATAATTTAAGTTATAGGATTTGAATCATCACATTTTTATGAAGTTTTAAAATAAAATTTATTAAAATAGTGGATATTATTTACTTTATTAAATTTTTTGAAGAAATCTAAATTAATTGATCAATAATATATCATAATTGTTAGTTACTTTAGGGTTACATTACCAATTTTTTAATCTCAAACTCATAAATTTATAATAATATAATCTAATGATCTTTGTTGTATTCAGCAAGATAAATATACCCACGATCTGTAATGTTCCCATTTACCTCATAGAATACAACAAAAAATAAGTATTATTAAGTCTATCCTCATCAATCATTTACAGCTTTTGACCCCATTTTGTATAAGAATACTTTTTTTAAATTGAAAGATTTGATATGATTATTAATTTTTTTTTTTTTTAAATTAAGATTTCTCAGAATTTTATATCTTTTGTGTAAGATTTTTAAAGATTTCTCTTACCCCCGTAAATCCATTACCCCCTTTTCTGTGTTAAAATTGAATACATAAACTTACGAATTGCCTATGAGTTTGCTCTTTGTTCAGAATATGCTGTTCACAGTCATTTGACAGATAAGGTGAACGTGTACAGTTAAGCATGCTACGGTATAAACATCCCTCTTTTTTACGAAGTAAGAAGAAATAAAGATGAACCGTCGACCTCAAACACGCACTTTAATCTGACTACCTCTTTTATTATCATAGGTTACAGCTTGTTTTTTCCTTAATTATGTACTCATAAATAGATTTTCTCTATCGTTTATAGCCAAACTTGTTCTCTTTCCCACTTAAATTCATTATATTGTGTGGTGATGCAGTATTTGATACGCAACAAATATATACAAATATGTCATTGTACACATCTTGTGTGCATTGTGAAAGGTTAAAACTAGCAATCGCACCTTGTGTGCAATGGGTATGTGGAAGATTTGTGGAAGGTACAAGAGTGATAAATTTGGTATAATGGATTTTGCATTTTACAAATGAATTCAATGTAGAATATTTGTATATAAAAGTAAATGGAGAAAGTTGAATTATTGCCCTTTTTTTTGGGAATAACAAAATTCAACAATTGATCTCATTTATAAAGGCTTTCTAATAAAGTCCTTGAGTGGATAGTATTTTGTACATAAATTTTTGTTTCCACCTGAATTTTTCTTGGCATAATTCAATCCACAATTAAGAAGCTGTCCAATTTGTTTGAAATTCTGAGAAAAATTGTTCTGAATTTGAATGTAGTGATGATTTTGATATAAAATTACAAAATTTATTTTACTTTTTAAGTATTTTTTTTATAATGGAACATATAGAGTCACCCTCTTTCTTCTTGTTAAAGCCCTTCACAATAGTAGGTGGACATTGTACCAGAGGATAGTGAGCAAAATCTTGGTTGTACATGTGTGTTGAGTACTGCAATGGACATAGCACTGATTGTTGTCAACAAATGTTATAAAATATAACTGAACAAAAATGTTAAAATTTATTCAATAGAGTGAAAGAGATAAATTTGAGTAGGTCAACTCTTGATTTTTGTAGCTCGAAAGGTGGGATGTGGAGTTGTTTTAAAGCAACTTGAGTTGGATATGCTTTAAATCACTTTAAAGCAACTCGAGTTGGATATGCTTTAAATCACTTTAAAGCAACTTGAGTTGGATATGCTTTAAATCACTTTAAAGCAACTCGAGTTGGATATGCTTTAAATCACTTTAAAGCAACTTGAGTTAGATATGCTTTAAAGCAATTTGAGTTGGATTTTAATAGTTTTTTTATTTTTTAATAGAATGTTTCTGAGTTTGTGAGGATAAGATAAATCCAAGAGTGATTTTATGTGTGATTAAAGCCAAAGAAAGCAAGGAAAGATTCTTTCCTTGCACGCTAAGTAAAATAGCTAGGCTCTATAAATGTAAGATCGTTGTAGCAAACTCATATTGTACTTTTTGAAAGAAAATTTTGTTGTTAGGTTGAATAGAAGATCCAACATTTGCAGGTTTTTCCCCTCATTGGGGTTTCCAGGGTAATTCTGTGTTATTGTCTTTTTGTGATTGACTTCTTGTTGTTTTTGCTCCCACTGTTATTAATTGTTAATTAAACTAGTTGTGTTAATTGTTATAAATTAGATTTCTTTTGTGAATATATTGTGAAATTAATCTATTGTTGAGTTATAGAAATTAACATGGTATGAGAGCACTAAACTCTTAATACAAAACCAAGATTTGTGATGC
The DNA here is from genome assembly GCA_007258455.2 of Sequoia sempervirens. Lineage (NCBI taxonomy): Eukaryota > Viridiplantae > Streptophyta > Pinopsida > Cupressales > Cupressaceae > Sequoia > Sequoia sempervirens. The sequence continues at coordinate 453,777,924 of VDFB02193867.1, forward strand.
AAATTTCAAGAAAAATAAATAAAAATCATAATTTTGTCTCTACTTCATTTTTTGTGGCTATGACAACTAGTGTCCGATACAAGGATAGGCTCGAGGGTGCAACTAACTTCTTACAATGGAAGGTTCAGATTACATATGTTCTCAAGGAGAATAGGTTGTGGATCTATGCTAGCACAAAAATGATTCCACCAACAAAAGATCCTGTTGCCTTAGATTCACATGAAGTCAAAGAGGCCAAGGCTTAGAGGATTATCCTAGATGGAGTAAGAGATCATTTAATTCCTCATTTATCAGGGAAAGACACTGCCAAGGAGATGTGGGATACACTCACAAAACTTTCTCAAAGTGACTATCAGACTCATAAGATGATGTTCAAGGAAAAATTTACATAATACCAAGATGTCCAAAGGCGAGAGTGTGATCTCTTACTTGTCCAAGATGACACAGGTCAGGGATGAGCTTGCTGCTATTGGAGAGATGATTGTTGAAGATGAGTTGGTGTGTATAGCCTTGAATGGTTTTTCGAAGCACTGGGAAGTGTTTGTCAAGTGTGTTGTTGGCAGAGATCGGCTACCTAATTGGGCAAGACTTTGGGATGATTTTGTTCAGGAGGAGATCTATTAAGGTGCTCATTGGGGAGATCAGACGAAGAAGGGTCAAGACAAAGAAAATCTTTCTCTTGCTAGCAAGGGTAAGAAGAAGTCCAATAAAGAGAAAATAGAAGGTTCTTCTTCCAAGAGTGGGAAGAAGAAATATCTGAGCAAGATAAAAAAAATTTGTTGCCATCAGATGGGTCACTATGCTAGTCAATGTCTGAATAAGAAAAATAAGGACAAGGAGAAGAAGCAATTTGCTACTATATTAGAGGTCGATGAGTTTGCATCATGATTTGAGAATGAGTTTTCACTCATTGCTTGTCTCTCAAGTTAAATTGCCAATAGGGTATGGTATATTGATAGTGGGGCTTCTCACCACATGACGAGAGTCGGAGAATGTTTCACCAAGTTGGAGGAAAAGAAGTTGGATTTCTATATTGAGCTTGGAGACAATGGCAAGTACCATGCAACTGGTATTAGCACCGTCAAGTTTTAGAGGGAGTCTAGAAAACCTTTGTTGGTGGAGGATGTGTTGTATGTCCCTAGCATGACATAATTTAATCTTAGTTTTTGCTTTAGAAGACAAGGGTTACATTGTGACCTTTGAGAGGGGAAAAGTATATATTCGCCCCAAAGATTCCAAGGTTGCAAAAGTGATTGGAGTTAGGCATGGTAGTTTGTTTTGGTTGCAATTTTAGCCAACACATGCGTTGGTTAGTAGCTATAAAGGCATAGGAGAATTATGGCACAAAAGGATGGCTCACCTTCACCATGGACCACTTCATATTCTTAAGGAAATAGTGATGGGGCTGCCTGAGATGAAAACAGAAAAGGATGAGGTTTGCAAAGGTTATGCACTTGGAAAATATACCAAGACTAGTTTTCCTAACAATGACACTAGATTCGAAGGGATTTTGGATCTTGTACACTCAGATGTGTGTGGGCCCATGTCAGCAATATCCTTGAATGGGTACAAGTATTTTGTTACTTTCATTGATGACTTCTCTAGGAAGACTTGGATATATTTCATGAAGAATAAAGATGAGGTCTTTAGTAGGTTCAAAGAGTTTAAGGCTCTCATGGAGAACCAAATAGGGAGGAAGATCAAGATACTAAGGTTTGATAATGGAGGTGAGTATACCTCGAATGCCTTCAAAGATTTTTGTTCTTAGGAAGGCATCAAGAAAGAGTTGATAGTTCTGTACAACCCTCAATAGAATGGGGTTGCTAAATGGAAGAATAGGGCTATAGTTGGAGTAGCCAAGGCCATGCTTCATGATCAAGATCTACCTTGGTTCTTATGGGTAGAAGCTTGCAATACAACTGTGTATTTGCATAATAGGAGCCCTCACAAAGTCTTGGGCAAGTTAACTCTAAAAGAGGCACTCACTAGTAAGAAACCAGATTTGGGGAACATTCACATATTTGGATGCCTTGTGTATTGTCACATTCTTGTGGAGAAGAGAACTATGTTGGAACCTACTGTAGAGAGAGGCATCCTTGTTGGGTACAGTGAAACTTCTAAGGCTTATCGAGTTTTAATTCCTGCTCTCAGGAAAATAGTTGTTTGTAGAGATGTGAAGTTCGAGTGGAAGAGAGGGCTCTTTAGAAGTCAAGAAACTTGATGAACGAGGAGGAACAATCACCCATGGTTGAGGTAGCACAAATTCCTCAAACTTTAGTCATGCAAGTTGGAGAGAAAAGAAAGCAGGTCGAGCAAGGTTATCAGACAGAGGAACAAATAATTCCTCAGCCTTAGATTCCTATTACTGAGAAGAGGAGAAACAGGTCAGCTAAGTAGACATTGAGAGAAGCTCAAGAATATGTAGGTGATCCTCAAGATTCAGTTAGATAGAGAAGGGCTCCCAAAAGTTATTCTGAGTATGTGGAACTTATGAGTGAATTAATTGAAGTAGAGCCTTCCAGCTTTCAAGAGGTGTCCAAACACCAAGTATGGAGGGATGCCATGGTGGAAGAGTATTCTTCCATCATGAAGAATAGTGTGTGGGAGGTAGTACCGTGACCAAAAGATAAGTCTATGGTGGCCTCAAGATGGTAGTGTGAAAAATTTCAAAGCCCGGTTTGTGGCTAAGGGATTTTCTCATAAGGAAGGAGTTGACTATGATGATACTTTCACTCTAGTAGCTAGGTACTCATCCATAAGAGCTATCATTTCTATAGTAGCATAGATGGGTTGGAGGATTCACCAAATGGATGTAAAGACAACCTTCCTCAATGTAGTGATTGAGGAAGAAATTTACATAGAGCAGCCAAAAGGATTTGAAGCACATGAGAGGGATTCTCATGTATGTAGGTTGAAAAGAGCATTGTATGGACTCAAGCAAGCTCCTAGGGCATGGTATTCACGTATTGACAGTTACTTGGAAAGTGTGGGCTTCATCAAGAGTGAGGAGGATCCGAACCTGTACTATGTTCAGATGAAGGGAGAACCTCTCATATTGTTGTTATATGTTGATGACCTATTTCTCATAGGTTATATTGTTGTTATATGTTGTTATCTTGTAAGAGAGTTTGAGATGAAGAACTTGGGGTTGATGCATTACTTTCTAGGATTGGAGTTGTGGCAGAAAGAGGGGGAGATCTTCCTTGGACAAGGGAAGTACTTAATCGATATCTTGAAGCAATTCAAGATGGAAAATTGTAAGCCTATGTCAATGCCACTTGTGACCAATTGGAAGAAAATTGATGCTTCTAGATTAGAGGTAGTGGACCCAACTTTATACAGACAATTGATAGGCTCTCTTATGTATCTGGTCAACACCAGACCAGACATTTGTTTTGTAGTGAACTCACTCAATCAATTTATGGTGGAACCTAAATGTGTACACTAGATAGCTGTGAAGCATGTTTTGAGATATCTCTGAGGCACAGTTGATTATGGGCTGAAGTATGTTCAACAGGATGGAGTGAAGCTCGAGGGGTTTACTAATGTAGATTAGGTAGGTAGTACAACTAACCAGAAGAGCACTTTAAGGTGTAGTTTCAATTTGGGATCAGGAGCAGTCTCTTGGTACAACAAGAAACAAAATTCAGTTGCATTGAATTCTGCAGAGGTTGAGTATAGGGCAGCCAATATGGCTACATGTGAGGGTATCTAGCTTCAAAAACTTCTAGCTAGTCTCTTTAATCAAGATCTAGATCCTACAGTCATTTACTATGATAATCAGAGTTGTATCAAACTCTCTAAGAATCCAATGTTTCATGACAAGTCAAAGAACATTGAGATCGAGTACCACTTCATCAAAGATTGTGTGGAGAAGGGGATAGTGAAGCTCCTTTACATTCCTACAGACAAATAAATAGCAGATATCCTGATGAAGGCCTTGATGAAGAGAAAGTTTGAATTCTTCAGGGACAAGTTGGGTGTGGTACAAAACACCTTCCTCTTAAGAGGGAGTGTTGATTTTTGTAGCTCAAAAGGTGGGATGTGGAGTTTTTTTAAAGCAACTCGAGTGGATATACTTTAAGTCACTTTAAAGCAACTTGAGTTAGATATGCTTTAAAGCAATTCAAGTTGGATTTTCAGCAACAATAGTTTTTTTATTCTTTAATAGAATGTTTCTAAGTTTGTGAGGATAAGATAAATCCAAGAATGATTTTATGTGTAATTAAAACCAAAGAAAGCAAGGAAATTTTTTTTCCTTGCACGCTAAGTAAAGCAGTTCGGCTCTATAAATGTAAGATTGATGTAGCAAACTCATATTGTATTTTTTGAAAGAAAGTTTTCTATTAAACTGAATAGAAGATCCAACATTTGCAGGTTTTTCCCCTCATTGGGGTTTCATGGGTAATTCTATGTTATTTCCTTTCTGTGATTGGCTTCTTATTATTTTTGCTTTTGCTATTATTAGTTTCTAATTAACCCAGTTGTGTTAATTGTTATAAATTAAATTTCTTTCTGTGAATTTATTGTGCAATTAATTTTTTGTTGGGTTATAGAAATTAACATCAGCTACAACAAAAGGACACTTCAACCATTTTTTTCAATTTCCCGTAATGGAAGGATACGTTATGTAATGTGTATAGACAAGCTAACGTCTTTTATAAATATGGAACAAGTAAATCATGTTGAAAAGTAAATACGTTATGTAATGTGTATAGACAAGCTAACATCTTTTATAAATATCGAACAAGTAAATCATGTTGAAAAGTAAATAATGGTGGACTGTAACTCAAAATATAACTTACCCAAAATTTATAAATATATGCAAGAAAGTTTGAATAATCAATAAAATTCATTGTAATGCCTTTTTTAAGACGTAGTTAAGTTAGAAATAACCCTTGCATTCGCTGTATTTTACAACATATTTATAAATGACACTACATATTAACCTAGTTTTTTCCAGATTTGAATGAAAAATGCCAAAAATATGTGTAATAATTAAATAAAGTTTATGTTTTGAGCTGAAATTGTTCTTATAAAAATTGTGAAATTGTTGACACAATTACTCTATGAAATGCACTGCAACATTGGGCATGGAATATAGCTGCAGTGCAAACCTTTATTCTCCTTAAATTTTAGCCTATAAAAGGAAATGCCACCTGGAATAATGTGATTGCATGGGTGAGAGCTTTGCCACTTATATTTTCACTCCCCAATGGACTACAACTATCCATAGACTTTAGAAGTTTTAAAATCCTATTATTATTTTAATACTTCCAAATGAGGCATTTGTATTGCATAACCTTTTAGATTTGTTTATCAATTATGAATAAATTTGATGATGAGCTCCCTTTTTTTTCAACCTTATCCTCTTTGAATAAATCTTTCACCGAAATACCTAGTGTATACTTAACCCAAAATTTATAGTAAACTTCACCTTTTAAAATAAAATACATTTTATATTAATATCATTATCAAAAAATACAACACCATAAGAACCTAAGGTATTGAAAGATAAATTTGAAGATTTATACAAATAATAGTCAAATAAGTTTTCCTTGAGTTGTTCCTCTTTTAAAGTTGCAGGGTATGGTCTATTTTTTCAACTAATCATTCTTGCAAATTGGTCAAGAATGAACCATTCCAAGAAAAACATGAATAGGTTCCTATCGGTGGTGGTTGTGGCATTGGACAAAGAGATCTAAGTGGCAAAGAATAGGTTCTCAAATCAACAAGCTTAATAAATGACAAAGTAAACTCCTCAACATTCCATTGGAGTGGCAAAGCACAAATCCACACTTATCGTCATTCAAATTATAAATATTGTTTATCCTAGTTAGTGAGAATTGCAATTTGCATTCTAATTATTTGAGTTGATGATGACTAATCATGGCCAAAACAACACACTAAATAAAGTATGGAACTGTTGTTGTAAATCAGAGAGTTGTGCCTAATGATTATTTAGTGTTACATTTTTTTAATTTGCCTACAATTAGTCTAGTTCAGCATAGAGTAGTTTAGACTTAGTATTTAAATTAGTTTTTTTTAATTTAAACCCCTTAAGGTTCTATTCTATATGTATTGTAACTATTGTTCATTTTGGAGCATAAGACGAGTACCTATGTATGATATAGCTAAATGTAGAAAATATAATCCCATAAATTTGTATGTATAGTTCTAATTGCACGTGTATAATGTGGTAGCAATGATTGGGTGCCAAAGTATGACTAGGGGACACATGTTGGTTGTGAGATTCATAATAAATAATGTTAGCAATAGATAATGATCACAATGGGAAGAAAATTGTCCAATTGAATTGGAAATGAATAGGGAGAAAATATTGTAACAAAAATGACCAAGTGACAAAATACAATAACAAATTGTATAAGAACAAAGTGAAGAATACGATAGAAATTTGTAAGATACTTTGTGCAGAGAAAACATCAAAAGATAAAACTGTAGAATCAATGCCTTCATTTAACAAATAACAACACAATTGTTTTAGAATGGAATAAAACATAAAAAAATGATTCAACCATGTACAATATCCCCTAATGAAGTAGGTATTTTGTTAAAATAGGGGGAACTGAAACCAATCTGCCTATAGATAATAAGACAATTATTTTAGAATTAAAAAAACCATAAAAAAAATTCAATAGTTTGCAACTCTTAAAATAGATTAAAATCCTATGTAGATTTCATGAGAATACATAAGTGCACATAATCTTTTTTTTTGTTTAGGATTTATTAGGATCTACCATCACTAGGGATTTTCATGGGCTATGAATCATTTGTGTTTTTTATGTAATTTTGTACTAATTTTTCCTATTTCCCTGAATTGATTACAAATAAAAATAAAATAAAAGTATTTTGTAAATATGATAGAGTATGATCATATATGTATGTATAGACACAAGATTTCTCTGGAGAGGAATGAATTCAATAGCCATGTAGAGAGAGTACAGAAAGGGAACAAAAATAGAATCTCATAGAATTCAATCCCACTTATAAAGGTAAAATAAAAAAGAACAAAGTAGTTTTTTTGTAACTTAAAAGAAAGGAACGACCATGATGTATGATAAGCTCCTTCTAAAAGCCTAAAACATGATTTTTTTTCCATTTACTTTATTTATTGTTCAATTTTGCATGTCCTTCTGTTTTAACCCTTACACCAAGCTTGTGATAAATAAAGTCTTGCCAACCCATATAAGTCTAAAGTATATAGGGGAAAAATAAAATGGAGGGAGAAGATACCTTTAGCTCAGATAAAAAACTATCTCCGATTGGATTAGGTGTGAGACAATAGATAGGTGGCTCCTAAGGAGGTAATGAAAAAAGAGGATATGTGTTTTCTGCACCACTGGATAAGTATAATAACCTAATGGTCCCATGTAATAAGCATGATGAATTTTTTTTTATGGATGCTATTGAAATAATTATGGTATGCATTTGCAGTGAAAGGACCCCATAATATTATAAGGTTGATAGAATTTTAACTACACAAAAAATTTAGAAGATGTGAACAATGCTAAATTTTTTATTAAGTAGTTTTCATTGGCTATAATTACATTTTTAGTGCTTACAGATTCTCTATGGTTACTGCAAAGCTATCTTACCAACATCTAAGAGAAGAATTAAGAAATTTAGGTAAAAGATAAGATGATACTATAAAAGGATGTCATGTTTAAACTATTTATAGAGGCGAAAATTCTGCGTGAGGAAAATTTCAAAGTTGCAATTGCTTTGTAAGGGACAAAAACATAAGAGAAAAATCACAATTTAGATCACATATAAAGTGATATTAAAAGTGGAATTCATGTTAAAACTATTTGAAGATGCTAAAGAAACAACTGAAGAAGGAATTTCAGAGTAGCATCCCTTTACTATATGACTAGTGTCTAAGAGAAGAATTAGGTTATTTAGGTTAGATATAAGTTGAAATGAAAAGTGGAATTCGCATTCATACTATTTGGTGAGGTATAAAAATCAATAGAAGAAATTTTGGAGAAGCAACCCTTCTATATGGGACCAAACTCTGTGAGAAGAATTAGGAGATATAGTCAAATTTAAGGAGATATTATAAGTGGGTTTCATGTTTCAAACTATTTGAAGACTGCAAAAAATGCCTTCTTGGAACAAGAACCCCTCTCTTTGGGATCAAAGCCTGTGTGGAGAATGAATATATACATATATATATATGATTATGCATTAATGATGCTTGCAACAATTATTAATCCTTATTAGTCATTATTCAATTGACACTAATATGTTTGTTTCTCTTTAAGCAACTAAACCATAGATTTTTGGGGATAGGGGCTCTCTTACACTTCTAGGATTTTGCATCTAAAAGGAGAAAGGTATCCCAAAAAATTAGGTGGTTCACTTAAGACTAATGCAAATATGATTGAAATATGTCTAAATAGAGTGACATATTTCCTAGCAGTTAGTTCTTAACAACAGTTAGGAGTTCAATTCAATTTCATAATAAGTTAAAGAACAAAAAATTCTTGTGCATTATTCTTTTACGAAATTTTAAGAAAATTAAAATGCATATTCCCGACCATATATTTTACTACAGACATTGGTAAACTCTCAGATGGTATCCTGTTTCTATAAATTTAGTAGATCCAACATTTATAATTTCTTTGTGAATAATCTTGCTAAAGTGATTGAATGGATCATTATGACAGGTATTTTATTCGATTATATCTACTCATAGACTCATAATTGCAGGTTACGAGAATGATTTCTACAGGTCTAAATTGTTGACATGCAAATACATGGTTGCAAGAATTCACAATTGAAGGCCAGAGGAAGAGGAATACAACAAAAAAAAAACTTAAAATATATTCTATCCTTTCGCTGCCAAATACCAAATGAAGGAATGAGCAGGAAGGAGATAAACAAAAACATAGACTTGAAATCTCATATTGATCATTACAATAATATTTTCAGAACTGCTGCTAATTCATAAACAAACATTAGACAAACATTCCATATTCATTCGATTCTACAGCAAATACAAACATCATTTCATTCACTTCATTACATCTTTGAATCCTTACAAACATTACAAAGACTTCATACCCTTACAGTTCTAAGAGCTGGACTCCATCTGGGAGTAAATACAAAATGCCTAGATTCAACTAAATATAGAAAACCTTCAACTACGAAAAAGCTTGCACGACAAGGAAAGAGAATAAATAACATTAACTATACTTTTGGTTTTGTGACTGATTTTGTGTTGGGTTTTGGCTTGAGCCTTGATTGCTACCTCTTCCACTTGAGCTTGATAGACTGTATCTTTCACCTCTATAAGAGTTTCTTCCTCTTCCTCTTGATCTACCTCTACCTCTTCCTTGACTGACTAAAGCCTGAGTTTTGAAAGCATGCTCCAGTGATGTATCTGTTGACCTTTCTAGCCTATTTTCACAAGAAATTAGAGATGCATACAACTCATCAACTGAGAACTGTGAGAGATTATTTGTCTCCTCTATAGCAACTATAACTAGTAGAAATTTTGTGGGCAAACTCCTTAAAATATTTTCAACAATTTTGGTATCTTCCATATTCTCTCTATGAGACCTAAATTGATTAACCACCCCAATGACTTGGGTGTAAAATGAATCTACAGATTCATTGTCCTTCATACATATTGTTTCAAAATCTCTTCTCAGCATTTGTAGCTTTGCTATTTTAACTTTTGCCATGCTTTGATAGGCTGTTTGAAGTATGTCCCATGCTTGTTTGGACTTTGTTGCTGTTGAAATCCTTGGAAAAATGCTCTCATGTACAACTTGAAACAGATAAAATAAAGCCTTTGAGTCTTTCTTCCTTGTGTCTTTTAATAAGTCTTTCTCTGCTTGTGTTAAAGCATTGTATGTTGGAGCATCTGGCTCTGGAAATCCATTCTCAACTAAATCCCATATATCTTGTGAGCTAAATAGTGCTTTCATGGTAATTGACCAGTACTCAGAATTCTTCCCATTAAACTGTGGAATTTGTGGGTTTGTCAAGCTTGTGCTTGTTGCCATTTTTGAAATTTACCCAGATAATCTGCTTTCATAAACTTGGCTTTGATAATCGAACTTGCTCAGATACCACGTAAAGGCTAGAGGAAGAGGAATAGAATAGAAAAATAAAACTTAAAATATATTCAACCCAAAGCTGTTGCTCATCAATTTCTGTATGCTAACATACACATTAAAATTCAAAAGTAAAAAACATATACAAAAATAGGTAAAAGTCACATGAAAAATATTCACGGAAGGGAGGGCACGAAATAAAATTTATTACAAATTACCTAACTACATTTTCCTGATCAAAACGTATTTAATAAAGTGTCCTTTACTTTAATATTAAAACTTAAATATCTATTTGCTGTATTACAGAATGTCCTCTAGCGGAAACAGCTTGGTTGATGGTTCCCCACGATATCGCAATGGGTAACAATCTTTATTGCGATATTGCAGGCATCGGTTTGTAGACTGCGCGGTTAACGGTTGGCGGTGTAGATGAGCCACGATGCTTGGGGGGTCTCCGGACGGTGGCAGGTAGGAGGACAGTAGTAGCTGGAGGTGATGGCAATAGTTGAGTTTACATTCCAACAACAATCTCATAATAGTAGACTTTGACCAATCACATGATACTAAACCCATAAAACAGATTATTTGATAAATGCTAAGAATACACAATCACAAATAGTTACTAGAATGAGACAATTGACATTCATAGTGGGGATGACATGGACTATTTATTCAGCTATCATCCATCTTGTATTAGTATTGTATAAAAATACTTGTATCGATACAAATATATCTCTTATAAAAATAATGTTCATAAGTAATATTGCTTCTTTCTAAGTAATTTTTTTCCTTTTAAGAGAATTCTTTAACAGATCGAATAGAGAGAAGTACCAAGATAATTTTGTGAGCCTTTATCTTAAGATCTATCTTGAACTTCAAAAATAATGTGAGCATATCGACCAAGAATCGGCTCAGGTGCCCATGTTTTTAGGAAAGAATTCCTTGCTTCCAACTCTTCAATCTCTTTCTTGAGCTCTTTAATTTCACTTTTCATTCTCCACTGTCCACCGTATTACCTTGTCTCTATAGCTGAATAAGCTGATACAACAACTTTATCAAAAAAATGCTAAAATTTTCTAAAAGGTTAATAGAAAAATAAATTATATTAATGGTCATCTCCTTTTTTAATAAGGATTTGTTAAGTGTGATATGAAACATCAATTCAAAGAGCTTGTACACAATTTATTACTAGAAGCTTTATTATTAGAATTTTATGAACTGTAGAAATATCTTTAAAGATAAATGACAATTAAATGTACATCGAGTAACAGTAACAAATCAGAAGTGCAAAATAAACTCCAAGTCTCCAACAACAACAAAAAGCATCTAAAGAATATATAACTTAACCTAGGAAGCACATTGCATACAAGATCATATAATATAAAATAATCCTATAAAAGGAAGGCTCCATGTCTCAAGAACCACCCAAAGAACCAAGGGAATGGAGCACGAAGGAGAGCACAACTCTATTCTGGATCAAAATCAGGAGAATAAGAAGCACCAACACTCTTGATAAATATCACAAACCGTCAAGCTAATGGCCTGGGCTAAGAGGGTGTAGGTGAAGGTAGCTTGATTGCAACTCTTTGATGTAGAGATTTAACCAACTTAAGCAAGGATTGAATCTGAGAGAAGAAAACAAGTGCATATGATTAGAGATAGCATGGGATCCTTTGGATTTTTATGTCTCATAACCTTGTTGAAACACACATGCTATTTTTCAGCAATGAAGCCATAAAGGTAATAACCCAAAATGAACCTTCTATAATGACTGCTCAGAAATGTCTGCGTAGTGGGAAAAAAAAGCTAAGAGAAGTGTCAGTGAGGCAGTGAACATGGAGAAAGTACAAATTCATGTGTTTGGCAACATATACGTTTTTTAGATGTGTGCTTCAAAGTTACAAAAATAGAGTTACAAAATTTAGATGCAAAGTTGTAAACATAATCCACGATTGAGTGTGAACGTGACACATGCTTGGGGTACACCAACTTGGTCCAGCAACATATATGAAAATGAACAAAAGAAATAACTCAATTGCAACATCATCTATTGGATGTATTTGCAAGGGAAAAAGATGCTTAGATGTTTAGTTTACTAGAAGGAAAGGACTATTCATAAATTTGGGAGAAAGCTATTATGCTAGACTTGAAAAGAAAAACCCTAGTGGTGCTTTTAAGAAAAAATGAGAAAGGTCAAATCAACTGAAGTACTTTCCACACTACGTATGATGCCCCTCCTTCACATGATCTATCCCATATCAGAATGGTCAAACTAGAGACTCTATCTTTGATGAAACCTTCTTTACACAACACAAGAGCAACCTACATGAACAATTTGCCTGAAAGGTATACTTCCCATGCAAATAACAACAAAAACTCCAAACACAACATATTGCAACAACTCTCAGCCATCAATCCTCCGAGGCTAGGAAAATTAAAACAATAATAATCTCTTCAATGATCCTCATAAAACAATCAATGAAAAGTAACAAACAGACTCCAATGATTTTGGTGTAAGAGGCCCTCGTATGAGTAAGAGGTTCATACCTAAATTCAAATCGATTATTGCATTTAGGTGCAAACATAACCTCCATGGAAAAAGAGAAATTGAATTGTAAAATAATGGAACAATTCATGTAAGACCTAGGTTTTACAATTTTTAAGAAGTTGATCCAAGTATACAACACACCAAGTTAAAAGGCAGGCCACGACTTCACCCAAGATTTTTCAAGCCTAAGAGACAAAAAAAAAAGGCATAACACATAAAGCACATTCTTACTTACCAGGACATTTAACTTCACCCAAGATTTTTCAAGCCAAAAAGAAAAAAAAAGGCATAACACATAAAGCACATGCTTACTTACCAAGACATTTTCCTTAAAAAAGGACAACCTAGACAAGGATCATTAAATAACATTGTTTATTATTGAGGCGCGCTCATGAATGCTAGGTGACATTAATAATAAAACCCAAATTCTGTGGGATATGAATTAAATGCAAGAGAATTTGAAAAGGGCCAAAGAAATTACTCCACCATGCTTCAGGTTTATAGTTGCAAAGATATATGTGATTTTCTATATTTATTATGTTTGATATATCTTTCAATTTAATTAAAATAGAAATATATGTTTTTAGAAATAACACATATCTAGTAGTATTGTTATCTAATATATAAGAATTCTTTTTAAAAGTTTACATTGATGTATAAGATATTATTTAAAAATAATTTTATGATTTTTAAAATAGATTATTGTTCTTATACTACAATTAATCTTACACAATCTAATGATGCGTAGACAAAATTATTCAAAATAATAAGATGATAATTTTTATAAACAAAATTATTTAAAATAATAGTATGATATTTTTTATGAAAACAAGTAACATTCATAATTGTATTACTGAATGACCAACTCTTCTCTACTAACTATCTATGCAAAAAAATGTTTGTAATCTTCTGTAAGGAAATTTTATATTTCATATAACTTGTTTTGAAAAAGATATGCACAATAGAGAATCACATTTAAGAAAAACATTCACTTAATATTTGATTAAATTAGCATGAGAAAAATGTTATTTTCATTACAATTTTCAAGATTCCGTGAACATTCATAATTAGATTATTGGATGACCAACTCTTCTCTACTAAAAACTTGTGCAAAAAAAAAAACAGAGTCGCATTTAAGAAAAACATTCACACTCAATATTTGCTTAAATTTAGCACAAAGAAAATATTATTTTCCATTACAACTTTTCAAGATTTTTTCTAACCGTGCAAGTAATACTTATATTCTATTTTCAAAAGGATGGATACATATATTACAACTTATTATTTTCATATGTTTTTTAATTATACATCAATAGTATCATTGTTTCTTTTTTAAGTATTTAATTATATTCTTTGATGACCAATATGGCAGGCTTTTATGATACAAACATAATTTTAATGAAGGTTAAAAAATAAAAATAACTAAAACAAATAAAAATAAAATGCAAATGGTGATTCAATGGCAGGGTGAATCCCCTGTGCTTGATCATTATGAAACACTGTAAAAGCTTATTTTTGGCTGTTCAATTATATAGTCATATTAGTATAGAAGCAATGATTAGGAATATTTGATAACAGCAAATCATGTTTTTCAGTTCGTCCTTTTAGGAGATTCCTAAGTACAGTGCAGTCCATACATAATTCAATGTCATCAAATTTATGCGATGCTTTAATAACGCACGCCTCTAATTAATTTTAAGCTCAAAGTTAAATAGAAGAATGGAGGTTAAAAAATGCAGAAAGCATGAATTCAACCTCATTCTGCAGTCAAGATAGAGAGAGTTTGAAACGTGACTATCTCTTTTGAGACTTACAATAATTGTGCAAGGTAAAATGGATATTATTACATTCATTAATCAAAATTCTGTGTGACTAGAAGTATTTCCAATAAGCTCCCAGCTCACTAAATTCATGAATAAGATTATCTATCATAATTCTATCATTTATGGTTTAGGCCTAATGCCATTTTAACCCTATCAAATAATTATTAGAATAGAGAAATTATGTCTATGTTTTAAAAAAAAAAATAATTATCATTAAATATATTGAATTTTAAATAAAATAAATAACTAAATAGAATTAATTATGTGTATGTGAAATAGAGTTTAATTTATATTTTTATATATATATAAGCTCTTCAACAACATGGTGATTATTTGATTTTCATACTTAGAAATGGATCAAAGACTTTTCAAAGAGCTCTCTAAATTTTTGAAATGAGTGGTAGATTTATATAATTTTTAAGTTAAAAATATGTAAGGTTAGGAATTATTTTATCAATTTTGGGAACTAAAAATTTTGATTTAGAGTTAATTAGAGTTGTCTCAATTGATTAGTCAACCAACTTAAATAACTAGTGAACTAGGTTGATTAATTGATCAACTAATTCTATTTTTTAAGTCAACTATTTTGATTACTCAATCAAGTAATTTGATTGAGAATTAACTTGGTTAATTGATCAATTAACTAATTTGATTATTGAGTTGAAAGATGGAACTAACTAAATTGACATGAGCAAAATGTAGCTGTAGGATTGAATTGTTTGTTAAATGACTTTGATTGATTAACAAAATGTGGATGAAGATAATACAAATTTTATAATTAATCTCTTCAACAATATGGTGATAATTTGATTTTTATACTTAGAAATGGATCAAAGACTTTTCAAAGAGCTCTTTAAATTTTTCAAATGAGTGGTAGATTTTTATAATTTTTTAGTTAAAAATATGTATGGTTAGGAATGATTTTATCAATTTTGGGAACTAAAAATTTGATTTAGAGTTAATTAGAGTTGTCTCAACTAATTAGTCAACCAACTTAACTAACTAGTTAACTAGCTTGATTAATTGATCAACTAATTCTATTTTTTAAGTCAACTATTTTGATTACTGAATCAAGCAATTTGATTGAGAATTAACTTGATTAATTGATCAATTAAGTAATTCGATTATTGAGTTGAAAGATGGAACTAACTAAATTGACATGAGCAAAATGTAGCTGTAGGATTGAATTGTTTGTTAAATGACTTTGATTGATTAACAAAATGTGGATGAAGATAATACAAATTTTTAATTAATTTAATTGGATATATGTGCATGGATTCATTAGGAACCATTGAATTATTTTATTAGACATGTGATGATTAAAAAAACAAAAATCAATTAATAAATTTAATGCAATCAATTACTCAACAAGACAAGTTAATATATGAAGTTAATAAATTTATGACATGATAAAATGATAACACAATTAATAGATTACAATCGAATGATGATTAAAAAAAATAAATTTAAAATTTAAAAATTTAAATAAAATGATAACGAAACTTTTTTTTTAAATATCTAAAACCATTCACCCAAGAGAAATATAATATAGTATGCTAAGTTCAAACAGTAAAGAAAAGAGCCAATCTGAGTGAGAAAGCTTCAACCAAAACAACCCAACATTTATATTTTAAATTTACCAGACATTGTATAGATAGCGAAGACCTTAAAAATAGGGCAACAGCATTTTATCCACCCAGGACTAAGTGAAAACCACAAGAACAAAAAGAACCAGAATAAGCTGAGATACATAGGTTATAACTGGCTGTCACTTCGATTGAAAGCAAAGTGTATGAAGCGTGAACTAAGGAATCAGTGTATTTGGATTTACTTGAGGAAGAGAGGCACCCAATTACTCGACTTAGCGTGGTTCGAGAGAGATGGATACGGTAGCTTGTGATGATGCTACTACGGATGAAGCTCCCATCCACCCAGTATTGGCCGAACCCAATCCATTTGAAGTGGAGTTGTCGTCAATAAAAGCCGGGCGAGTGGGCTGAGACAAATTCTCTGTATTGCTTGTTAGCATCACCACCACTGTGGACATTAATGGCCTCATCTCAGGAGCACCTTGCGTGCACAGAAAAGCAATCTGGATTACCTTTAATATCTCTTCTTTGTTCACCTCTGGCTCTTCCTCGACTATTCTTCGGTCTACCACTGTAAATGCCTCATTTTTCTCGTATAGGTTCCACGCCTGTATATTAATCCAAGGCTTCATTAGCAGGCCACTTAGAGTCATGCAACTGAGAGCGAGCTCTATGTAACTGCTTACGATATTTAATTAATAGACATCTTAATCTGGTCCATTTTTGCGGATAAAGTTTATAGGAAACAATTCCTTTTCAATACTAATTTTTAAGTATGATAGCATTAATTTGAAAAAATTGTCCACTAAACATTTCATCATTAATTATTCTGATTAATTTTTAAATAGTCTGAAAATATTTGCTAAGAAATTTTAAATAACCCAATTACATAAAACCATAATATAATTAACCTTTTTATAATTTCAGAATATACAATAATTGCTAGACAAATATAATTCTGATTTTTGATGATTAATAAGTCTTGTCTTTGAAGCTTACCCATCCTAAAAGGAGCTCCATCTGTGCTGGAAGTTTAGAATCAATATACTTTCTCCCGCTCACAATTTCGAGAACAAGCATGCCATAGCTGTACACATCTGCCTTATCCGTCAACTGACCGTGAACAGCATATTCCGGTGCAGTATACCCTCTGCCACACACCAAAATCAAAGGCAATCGATAAGTTTATGTGTTCAATTTTAACTGAGAGAAGGGGGCAACAGATACACGCAGGTAATCAACAATAAGAAATCTTACATTGTACCACCGACTCTTGTGGTAAGATGTGTCAGGTCCTCTGGAAAGAGCTTTGCCAGTCCAAAATCTGCAATTTTTGCCTGAAAGTCGTTATCCAGAAGTATGTTGGCAGCTTTGATATCTCTGTGCAGGATTCGAAGTCGGGATTCTTCGTTTAAATATGCAAGCCCATTCGCCGTTCCCAAAATGATCTCAAATCTTGTTTTCCAGGTTAGTTGTTTTGCCGTCTTCGCTGCCAGAGTGATTATGAAAGAGATTTTTAAGGGACTCTACAGATTTAACCAAAATGAAATGTTATTGCTCTGTTTTTCTAACAGGGATCTAGACAAACCGAAGAGATATCTGTCAAGGCTCATATTCGGCATGAATTCGTAAAGCAGTAGCTTCTCTAGTCCTCGTGTGCAACAACCAAGCAAACGAACAAGATTCCGGTGACGAACAGCGCTGATCAGCTTCACTTCTGTTACAAATTCGTCCACCGCCCTTGTCGACTGTTTTCCGAAAAGCTTCTTCACTGCAACCTCCCGCCCGTCGCTAAATATTCCCTACCACAACAAACAACCAGATCTGATAACAAAAGAGTATTAAATGTCCGCGTTAGTTTTAACAGATTGGCAATCCTCATACCTTGTAAACTTGACCAAATCCTCCTTCCCCGATTTTCATAGTTTGATTAAAGTTATTAGTTGCAGCTCGAAGGGAGTCGTAGTTAAATAGATTAAACCACTTATTGTCTTCCTCGGCAGCAAAATATACCTCTGCAAAATATTATACAGTTTTATAAAAAATAGCATTCTACGATATGAATCCTACTGTAAAGTTTCTTAAATTTCATCAATTAGTGAGAAAATAGATTTCTTCAACTGCTTCTTCATGCTGTCGCCCGGAGACTTTCGAAAAGAGTGCCTGAATATAAACAACAACCACAATACAACAATGACAGCTGCACCTCCAAAAGTTCCAACGAAGATGACCACAGTCTTCGAAGGGCTGGCTGTAGAAACAATAAAATCCAAACCTTAAAAAACATTTTAACAGAATTAACACCAAAACAAACAATAATAATAAACAATATCACATCTACTTATATATAATGCTTAATTATAGTTTCTAACGCACTTATAAAAATCGCACAAAAATATTATAAATTAGAATGGAGTAAAAACTTGCAGTGACTTACAGGAAGAATAGGAAGTGGAGAAAAAAGCAATGGTGGAGTAACGCAAATAACAGCCGGCGTCGAGACCCTTTCCATCCTGCCTTGAAAAACACCGTTCTACAAGCAGTGTAGCGTGCTGAAGACAAACGTCACAGCTATTAGTCGTAAGTGTCCGCCTGCACATAGCAAGTCCACAAATGGCCGTCGGTAATCCGGTGGCACTAGTTTCATCAGTGGCGAAGCCCCCGTTTTTTAGAGCCTTGGATTTGATCAAAGAAAGTCTCAATCTCATAACGCAGAAAACATACGTCGTATATCATACGTGCCCCAATCTCGGAGGGACAGTATCTCACAATCTGTTCTGTGGCGTTTCCATAGCACTGACTGCAGTCCTCCAATGACAAGTCGTTTCTGCAGTGGGCAAGCCCATATACCTTATTTGTGCCATTCCCATGTGAAGCTGTAGCGAAGCCTGTCGAAGATATGTTTTTGGCAAGCAACGAGAAAACATTTTCACGATTTTCACTCCAAGCATTTGGATCTGTAGTATTAATCAGACTACAGCCATGACCGGCCTCTATAATTTGGGGATCGGCTTCTAAACGGAGAACAACATTGGGTATGGCTGAAATTAAGAGTACATACAAGGCAAGCCATGAGAGACTGGCGTTTGTATGTAGGCTTGACATGATGAGAATGCGCGGCTAAAATATCACGCAGGTTACCTTTGTATATAGAAATGAAGGCGGAGCCCTTCCAAATCTAAATGCCTTCAACTTTTGTTCTTGTGAATGACAAACACAGGCCTCTTAAATGGATGGCTTGAAGAGTGCGTAAGATGAAGAGTGTAACCCGACCACGTTGCTCTACCCCCTCACCCAAAGTCCAGAATTTTCTTTGGAGACTTTTCTTTACAGACTTTTTATGTCTTCTGTGTTGAACGAAACTGTAGTCACGACATGTTTAATGTTCATCGTTGATTTTTAGTATAAGATGTTGAGATATTTACTTACTCAAAGCTCTTGGCCTTTAAATCATTGGCATTCTGCTCTGTCGTCAAAGTTTAATTAGCGTTCCAATGTCACTTTATTAACTGTTTCCGCACTTTTTTCCAATGTTTTAAAATTGACCCCTGTTTACACTTTCAACAAAACGTTAGTTTCCGGTGATTTAAATTGGTACGTAATTGACTCCTCGGCTTTTTATAGTGTTAGTTTCCAGTGTTTTAAATTGGTACGTAATTGACTCCCCGGCATTTTCCAATGTTTTGAATTTGTACGTATTTAAATTGGTACGTAATTGATTCCTCGGCTTTTTCCAGTGTTTTAAATTGGTACGTATTTACATTTTTTTTTTTTTTGGGAACACTTTGAATCAGCTTATTGGTAAATACATAGTGGATATTATTATTTCTAAACATAAACATAAATGTTCTTATTAAGTAAAATTAATAGGAATGTTTGAATAAATTGTCGAGTATCATTTATTAATAATGATTACTGTTTTAATCTTTGTATTAGAATTTTTTCTAGAATGTTGAAGTTCGTCGGATTTAAATTGATGGATACACATCATTGAATTATATAAGGTAAATAGAAATAATTTTCATCTAATTATATAAATAATTGTGACTATAAAGGATAATAAATCATTATTTATCTCATTCAAAATTTTATCAAGATTAACAAAGATTAGATTTTAGATTATTGTATTGAAGGGAAATTTGTGTAGATACTTCTAGAATTATTATCAATAGAGACAAAACTAAGCTTATTCTAAACTAATCAAACAAGAAAATCATCAAGAACTACAAACCTATGACATTGGACATGTCCTACAAGTTTTTGGGTAATTATGCTAACTAATATTTTTGTTAAAATACTACTTGAAACCAAATGAAGATTTGTAGAGGGTATACATATTATGAACAATATTAATACACGCTAATCACCTTCTAGACCTTTATAAGAATGGTTAAGAATTTTTAAAGACGCTTTAAATATAGGTGATATTTATGAAACATTCTCAAAAACCATAAAAACTTAGAGACCTAATAATTAAGGATGTCCTTTACATCATTTTTATGTATAAGATGACAATTAATCTTATCCATTCTCCTATGAGAGATCCTAAATTTTCTCAAGATAAAATTGGACAACATTTAGTATGGACTAGAAAAGATTGTTTAGTGTCTAAAGTTCATAGATTGTATAATATAGCTACTTTTATTTTTATGTCACTAACATTGTCTAATTATGGATGTATAAATTGTGGAGGCTTTATAGGTATAGCAATTGAATTTAGTTTTATAAGTGTCACAAATTTAAAATGAAGGAAATCTAGAAGCAATTATTTAGCTAGCTAAGAATTTCCCTACTAAAATTTAAGAACCTGAGTCTCACTATTGTAGATATTTCATAATTGTTCTAAATAAACACACCTCGAAATTCTAACAATGATATCAAGTATAAAGTGTCCCTTTTAATTTTGATGAGTTTCAACCTTCAAATGAAGTTGATTGGACTCTCATGTGGAGTTCAACATGGTTGAGTATTAGAATGAGTATAATTAGAATTATTTAACCAAATTATCTAAAATTTTATTACAGTGAAAATATTTTTAACAACTCAGTTCTTTGTCAATCCCTAATTATTTCTTACTTTGCAGTATTTTTAATGAAAATGAAACGTTTTAAAAATAAAATATCAAGACTAATTAAATAAATGCAATGAACTAGCTATTAAATAATTAATATAGATAATAGAGTTGGATTTCATAAAATAATAGAAATAAACATGAGATAATTAAATAAGAGGATAAAGGAGTTTAGCTTAATGACCAAAGATCAATAAATGATCTTAATGCAAATTTAGAATTTTTTTTCATGATAAAATTTTAAAATCAATCTAATGATGTTGATGTTGTTTTGGAATAATATTTTTTCTTTTCTCATGAAATTTATTGCTTTAGTTTCATGAATATTTCAATATTTGAATGGATATATAAACATATTTGTCTATTTCACATCAAACACAATCACTCCTAACTATTGCAAACCTAATCTTGATGTGTGAAACTGATATGTGATGTACAAAAATGATTTGCTCAAAAATAATTTCCATGAATTTATTTTCCTTCATAGGTTAGATACCAAAGAAGGTAAGGTGGTGTTTAGACACATTGTTGAGAAGCTTGTCAACTAGATAAGTGAAGCATGTTTTGGTGATTTTTCTTATGAATTCCCTTTCCATTCCAAAAAATGTTTAAGTGCATAATAGATGTCTTCAAATACCATGAAATAACAACATATTATGTTCCCTAAACACACATTTAATCTACACCAATATTATATGGTTCAATAACCATCTACAAAAAGGATGTGACTTCATTTTTTTGTTTTTTAGACATTTTATGTTCACTTACGAGGGTAAAATTCAATTAATTATGATTTCTATGAAAACTTAGAGTGTGATATAATCTTTACGATATTGGACTTTATCTATATTTATTTTTTGTGATTAAATTGACTAAAATTCTAATTAGAATTACTTTATTGAATAATAGATCCATATATTTTGTAACATTTTTTATATTATTGAAGATTTGATTATAGATAAATTATCTATCTCTAATAAAAACTTAATATAATCTTGAAGCTATCAATATACCTATAATCTAATTACTAAAATATTTGAAAAATAATAATAATCCAAAAATAAAATAAGCACATTCATTCCCTTAAGAGGTTAATGATAGAGCATCCAGAATTTGGATCTGCAGACAAAGAACCCTTCACATGAACCAGTCGATCAATTCATTAACACTATTGAGGTTTTATAATGTACAAAAGCCTTGTGAAAAAGGCACGACGAAAAGATGGAGAGACAGGAAGAAAGTAGGTGACCGCCCTCCATCAATGCACAGACCAAAAACAATTAAATGCAACTACTGCACCAAATGCAAAGTTGGACTTAAGAGCATGCAGCAAAATAAACGTGCACTCCAACACCCCCCCTTAAGTGCAACTTAGGGAGAACAAAAAAAGAATGAAAGTGCAATATGCAATATGAGATGCATTATGGGTCCTAGCAACAAAGCCTTGTTAGGTACCCATGTACAACTACAATGCAATGCAAATCTCTCATAACTGGAGAAAAGGAGAAAAACCCTGTGGGAGAAAACTCCTCTCCAAAAGAGAGAAAAAAAAGTAAAAGGAAGGAGGACTCCTCAAGACCCCCCAAGGACAACTTCCTTCACCCCTAACATCGATCGCAACTGAAGATAATGAGGAGATGCCAAAGGTTTAGTGAAGATGTCTGCAACCTGCTGCTCCATAGGAAAATAATCCAAAACAAGAACACCATCCTGAATGAGCTGCCAAATGAAGTGCATGTGGATCTCAATATGCTTGGTGCATTGATGCTCCACTGGGTTGCAAGAAATATGTATAGCACTCTGGTTATCACACCAAAGAATAGTGGGATGATCAATAGGAAAGCCAAACTCAGCCATCAACTGTCGAAGCCAAAGAACCTCTTGAATAGCCAAGACAACTCCTTGATACTCAGCCTCGGTTGATGATAAAGCAATTATAGTTTGCTTCTTGCAAGACCAAGCAACCAGACCAGAACCAAGATAGAAAACAAAGCCAAAAGTAGACTTTCTATCATCAACATCACCAGCCCAATCTAAGTCAGTGAAGCCCACAATCTCAGTAGCACCTGATGTGTAGTGAATGCCAAATTGTGTAGTGCCCTGAATGTATCATAAAATACGCTTGGCTGCCTTCCAATGACTCTCATGAGGATCTTGAGAGAAACGAGAGACAAGACCAACGACAAAGGAAATATCAGGACGACTATTTGTTAAGTAATAAAGGCTGCCAACTAGTTGCCGATACAAAGTAGCATCAAAAGATGGAGTAGTGCAACTAGTGGACAACACAACACCTGACTGAAAAGGAGTAGGGGTTGGCTTGCAGTCAGCCATCCCAAACCTCTTAAGCAAATCAAGAGCATATTTTTGCTGGAAGATAGAAATACCAGTAGAAGACTGATGGATTTGAAGACCAAGGAAGTAATGCAACAAACCAAGATTTGTCATATCAAAATGCTCCATCAAAGCATGCTTAGTATCCTCAATCATGGCACTAGAACTCCTCGTGAGAATCAAGTCATCCACATAAAGAACAAGAATGAGAAGGTCCCCCCCATGTCGTTGAATGTAAACTGTAGGATTGGAGTGACATCTAATGAATCTAGAAACAAGAAAGAAACTATCCATCTTCTCATACCAAGCTCTAGGAGCTTGTTTGAGACCATACAATGAACGTCGGAGCTTGCAAACAAGTGAAGGGTCTTGCACAAAGCCAGGTGGCTGCTCCATATATATCTCCTCATGAATATCACCATGCAAGAAAGCACTCTTCATATCCATCTGATACACTGACCAACCCTGAGATGCAGCAACAGAAAGCACAAGGCGTATGGAATCCATCTTTGCAACAGGAGCAAAGGTCTCAGAATAGTCAATACCCTCAACCTGAGAAAATCCCTTAGCCACTAGACGAGGCTTATACTTATCAATAGAACCATTGGATGCAAACTTGGTACGATACACCCACTTGCATCGAACCAACTTTCTTCCTTTAGGAAGAGCAACCAAATCCCAAGTATGGTTCTTCATCAAAGAAGAATACTCCTCTATCATAGCACTATCCCATTCCAGAACACCCGAAGCATCAGAAAACTTTTGAGGATCAGTAGAAACTGCATGACTCAAAAGACCGATACCTGAAGTGCGGGAATGAGTGGAACGTGTAGCTATGGGATCACCTACAAGAGAACCAGCATCCTCAAGAAGTGTACGAGCCCATAAAGGTCGATGGGGTGCAGGTGGAGGAGAAGGAGAAGATGGAGTAATATCAACAACAAGATTGATACCAACATCAAGAACAACATCATTACAAGCATCATCATCATCATCTAGAAGCACAACATCCTCTGAAGAAGAACTAGGAAGAAGAGAGGAAGAGGCTTGTGATGGAGAATCCTTCAAAGTGAAAGACTCATCAAATTGAACATCACAACGAAAATGAACCTCTCGAGTGACAGGATCAAACAACCGATAACCCTTCACATCCTCACAATAGCCAACAAAAATGAACCATTGACTTTTCTTCTTCATTGCCTTGTGCCTACCATCTAGAATGAATTCCCATGCATCACTCCCAAGTACTTGAAAGTAGGAAACCTTGGGCTTGACATGAGACCAAGCCTCCTTAGGAGTCATATTCTGCACTGCCTTGTGGGGCATATGGTTCTGAATGTAGTTGGCACAATTGATAGCCTCTGCCCAAAATGCGGGAGCCATGGATCTAGATTGTAGCATACAATTTTCCATCTCTTGTAAAGTTCTATTCTTTTGCTCAGCTACACCATTCTGTTGAGGAGTGTATGGCATTGTGTGTTGATGAAGAATACCCTTAGTACAACAAAATTCTTGAAACGCCTGATTGACATACTCCCCCCCATTATCTGTGCGAATCTTTTGAAGGGAATGTCCTGATTGCTTCTCCACAAATGCAAGGAAGGTCATGAAATGTCGAAGAACCTCATCCTTGTACTTCGAAAAATACACCCAAGTGCACCTAGAAAAATCATCTATGAAGGTGAGCAAATACTTGGCCCCTGAAAAAGGAGTGGGGAATGACATGAGGTCACTATGCACCAACTCAAGGGGTGTCGAAGCACGTGTGGCCATACCCTTTGGAAAAGGATCCCTATGATGTTTGCCAAGCACACAACCTTGACAAACTCCATCTGAACAAGAGATCTGAGGTAGACCAATTACCAAATTTTGTGTGCTCATTTGCTGAAGATATTTGTAATTCAAGTGCCCAAACCGTTGTGCCAAAGCTTGCTTGTAGAATCTGCATGAGCAATAAGGGATGATCCTGATGAAGACTCAAATCCATCAAACCTATACGAACGGGCCGCATGGTCAACTATTCCTGTAGCAATGAACTTCTCAGGATCTTGCATCTCTCGAATAGTCACATCAGTAGGAGAGAAATCAACAAGCCTTCCATCACCATGATTACAAAT
Organism: Sequoia sempervirens; assembly: GCA_007258455.2. Classification (NCBI taxonomy): domain Eukaryota; kingdom Viridiplantae; phylum Streptophyta; class Pinopsida; order Cupressales; family Cupressaceae; genus Sequoia; species Sequoia sempervirens. The sequence goes on from VDFB02193867.1 coordinate 453,803,491, forward strand.
TTGATAGACAGAAATTAGATTCTGGGAAATATTAGGAACAAGAAGAACATCATCAATGCTACCATCTTGCATATGAACTGAGCCTATTCCCAAAACTAGAATTTGAGAAGAGTTCCCAACAGCAATATGTGAAGGAAGACTATCAGAAAGAGAATCAAGAAGAGCCTCAGTATGAGTCATGTGATGAGAAGCACCAGAATCAAGAATCCAACTAGAACTGGTAGAGGACAAAGCTGTAGCTGAGAGGGCTTGCCCTTTTCCTGAAGAAGAAGACTTAGGCATGGAAAGATTATGCTTCCTCAAAGCTTCCTCTAATGCTGCTAGCCTTGCAAAACAATGTGCATCATTATGCCTAGATTTTCCACAAAACGAATAGTTCTCCTTCTTCTTCTTAGACTTGGAAGATGACTCACCCGAGTTAGAAGGAGGAGGAGGTGAAAGATTATTCTTCTAATCAGTCTTCACCTTAGGCTTGGAGGGAGACTCACCACCTGAAGACAAATCTATCTTGGGCTTCTTCTTATTCTTACCCTTGCCCTTGGAAGATTGAGCCATTAAAGCATGACTCTTAGGAAGAGCATCCATCTGAATCAACTTGGCCTGCTCCCTAGTCAATCGATCACAAAACTCCTCAAAAGTAGGCATCTTATGATCTTCCCCCATAGCATCCATAGTAGAATAGAAAGTAGAGGCAAACACTTGAAAGGGACCTCTAAGCTTAGACAGGATCAAGAAAATACACTCCTTATCTTCTTTAGCATGACCACATCCTTTTAATTGAGACAAAATCAATTTGAACTATGCAAGGAAATCCTGAATAGAAGGAAAAACATTTGGAGAGAGAGAAGTGAGATCGGCTTCAAGTTGCAAGATCCTAAACTGATTGAACTTACCATACAATTCTGCAAGCTTATCCCACACATCTTTAGGTGTTTTACACTCAGCAATATGAAACAACAAATTCTTAGACACATGAAGACCAATGAGTCCTTTAGCCTCATCCATTTTGTTTCTATGAACAAATAACTCAAATGTTTTTGTGAATTCAGGTTGGTCGGCATCCAACAATTGCCATAGACCACGAGATTGCAACAATTGTGACATTTTGAGCTTCCATGTGTGATAGTTGTGTGGAGTGAGCAATTCAATCCTAGGGTTTGACATGGTATACAAGGGCACTCAAAGGACTAAAATGCAAAATACACCCCCCCAGAATAGATACAAACTGAATTTTACAATTCCCAAACAACAAACTATAGCTTCAAGCTAGTAATAAAGGCATAAAATGATAGAATTTCAAAAAAAACCTCGTCCATAGTGAAGGTCGTTGAAGCAGCTTTTCGACAGTTGCTCGTTTACTGAAAATAGACTCCGTTTGCAAAAGTTACGCAAATTTGAAAAAAATGCCTATTTTAGACACTTTTGGAGTCCACACTAGCTCTTGATCGTTCCATGTGACCAAAAAAAACTTGAGGCCTAATGGGCCAAGTAGACAACTAAATGGGAAGTAATTGATGTGTACCAGTGCCACGTCACCATACATTTTACCACAAATAAACAACATTCACTAAGAGAGCAGATATTACCATGTTGAAGCCGCCAAACATTAAAGTACCAGGCACATGAAATCACAGCATTAACTATAAATTTTGCATCCAATGTGGGACTAAAGGCCCTGCTCAAGCAAGACTTGAGTTCAACGCGTCCCACCAGTCTCTCTTCTTCTCACGCACATAGCCACAATTGAAGTCACAGGAACACACAGAGACCTCAACAGAAAAGAGTATTGGTGTACCCTGCAGGAGATGAGGCCTCTAGCAAGAGCCAGAAGCATAGATTCGAAACTCCTTCAAAAGAGGAACACGCACAGAGGAGTTTTGATCTCCTTTCTTGACTTCACCGCCTCCAAAAATGCCCCCTAAAGTTGTTCTTCCTTATTTGCATGGACATAGCCTCCTTTACTTTCGCAATCTCCTGCCATGCCAATCAGATTCACGCAGGAAAGCAACGCAAATCTCTGAGCCGATGGGTGAGCCGATGTGTGATTAGAATCCCAAATGACGCCCAACCAAAGCTAGATCAGACCCACTAAGCAATGCGCACAGGGAGTGAAAGACCCTGCACAATGCTATAAAAAACTTCCACGATCTTGGAAAGGGAACAAACTTCTCCATAGAGTCCACGAGCTCAAGCAACTCCAAGCTTAATAACCCTAAACGCCTCAACGAAGAAACTATCCACCAGAGCGAGGGCTCTAAGAAAATGAACGATGAAGTTGCAAGACATGCGCAGGAGTTAGAGGGGCGAAAAAAAGTGAATGATGCATAAAACATTAGGCACAACCGCAACTTGGCTAGAAAACACCAAAATTCACCCACACAAACAAACTTTCACACCACAACCGAGGCATACAAGAAGCCTGTGAGCCATGAAAAGGCTAGAGACTACGGCTAGGGCACAAGAATCACGTCCTTCACAGTATCGTCAAAGAAAAAAAATGGATTGAGCAAAGACCAACATTGTTTTGCAATGGAAACACTGATCTTAAACTGGTAAAAAAATGCAAGGAAGGGGTTGCAGATCAACCGCTCTGATACCATGATAGAGCATCCAGAATCTGGATCTGTAGACAAAGAACCCTTCACATGAACTAGTCGATCAATTCATTAACACTAATGAGGTTTTATAATGTATAAAATCCTTGTGAAAAAGACACGAGGAAAAGATGGAGAGACAGCAAGAAAGCAGGTGACCGCCCTCCATCAATGCATAGACCAAAAACAATTAAATGCAACTACTGCACTAAATGCAAAGTTGGACTTAAGAGCATGCAGCAAAATAAACGTGCACTCCAGCAGTTAAAGTGCTAATAATAGCAACTCTAACTTGTTTGGTAATACACAACCTAAAAAAAAGCCTAACTAGTACATAGAGTAGTGGTTTCATCAAATATGCAAATGAGCAAAACAACTAAAAATTTATTTTTTCAAAATTTAAATTTGAACAGCTACTAAAAAGAATGATTTATTTCCTCAACCTATTTTTATTCTTCAATATATTCCTCTCGTGTGTTGGAAAGAAAAATAGTGCATTGAATACCACAAATTATGGTTGACGTGTTGTGTTTACTTCTTGACAAGTCAATTCTCATTTACACGAGGGAGGCTAATTGGTGTTTTCTTGGCATTATTAATAAACCAATAGCATTGTAACTGGCTCTCTATGTAGAGCCAATTATTCAACATTAAAATTTTAATAATTTCTGAATTCCACCCGCACGAGAGGAAATTGTTCCTCAAATTGTGTATTTTAGATAATGTAGTTATATCTAACATTACTTATTAATCCCAAACTTTTGGAGTGTGTAGAGCAGTCAAAATGATAAAACAATTGTGTGAAATATGCTTAGATAAATAATGAGTTCACATTTGATATGTATGAATTGATAAAATGTTAGAGGTGGTTTTATTATCCGTGTTTATTTATGTGGTTGATGAAGGATATTTTGGGATTAGGATATTATATTAATATTATTTTTATTATAATATATAAGTGTATGAAAATAAGGAATAAAAAAATAGAAAGTGATTTTAATTATGAGAATGAATGGTTCACATAGCATTCATGATAATGAATGGTCCACTTAACACTCATTGTATCTAGGTGATGCTTAAGAAGTGAGCATCACCAGTGCTTCACCTCTATGAGCATCACCTAGATGCAATGAGTGCTAAGTGGACCATTCATTATCATGAGAGATGAGTTCTTGTGAACCACTACTCATGAAACATGGGTCAATGAGTTTTACTTGAAACTACACGATTGAATTATATAGCAATATAATAAGGGACCCAATACATAATGTCATCCCAATGGTTATTAAGGTGGGTATTTATAGCCTCTCAATGATTTACATAGAAATTATTATAATTTTAATATAAGATATTTTGGTCAAATTGAGGGACTCTTTGAAAGTAACTATTGTCTATCCAGTCTCCAAAATGTACATTTTCAATTAATTAATAAATACAATCAAATTTGCATTATGAGGGTTACATGAAAGTAAAATATATACACTATAAATTAATTACATGTCCAAATATCTACAATAACTATTTTTTTAGAATGGACAAAAATATCACTTTTTTGTCCTTAAACTGCAATAAATACAAGTCTATGATGTCAATCTTACATGTTCTCATAATTGCTCTCACATCCACTTGAAATGGTTCAATTAACAAAGCTAATTATATAAGCATTTATTGTTGTAAGGTTCCCCTACCAAACATGAAAACAAATCAACTTCACATATTTAGAGTGAATCCTCCCAAGTTTAATACACAAATTTCACATTCAAATTAGTGGCAAGAATATTATTTTATAGTAACGATTCAAATTCAACAACTCTCACTCAATGCATACAATTTTCAAAAACCATGAATCTATAAGAATAAAATTCTCTACACAACCATTTCAAAAGTTAGTCCATTATATTTTTATGCTAGTTACATTACATAAATCTTCTCATTTCAATATATTAATGTATTTACATTATTTAAGGTGAATAAAATAGAGGTCCCCATAATTACAATATAAGATAACTTGGTCAAATTGAGGGTTTTTTTTTCAAAAAATATAAAATAAGTATCTTTTTACTCTAGTTTCTTTACATGAATCCTTTGTAATTTCCAAGACTAGTTAGATGTATCTCTTGGTTGACAAATTTAAAAGTGTTAGGATTAAGGTGCCACAACAATATAAATCATATGTATTTAGTTATTCCTAATATTGTTTGTAAATCACTCATAAGAAATAAAGGTTTCACCAATAGTGGTAACTATTTTTTACTATGAGGGTTTTATTGGAACCATAATTTGTAGTTATTAAGAGACAATAAAAATTGTTTACTTGAAGCTAATTATTATTTATCAAGGTAAAATATCTTAGTTTTTAAAGTGGTTTTGAGTGCCCAACTTCCCATGAGGTTGTTTTTTATACTTGAAATCAATTTTTCCATGAGTATTAAATGTTTTTAACCATGTTGGAATGAAAAACAAACTAGCTTCCAAAATGGATTAAATTAGTAATTTTGTTGCAACCTACATTAGCCTATTCAGAAAGTCATTAGATTTCCAAGGAGCGTTGTTAGAATGTGTGTTAATTTCTTATAACCCAGCTACAGATTAATTGCACAATAAATTCACAAAAAATAAATCTTATTTATAACAATTAATACACTGGGTTAAATAACAACTAATAACAGTGGAAGTAAAAATAAGAAGAATCCAATCACAAAAAGATAATAACACAGATATACCTAGGAAACCCCAATGCGGGGAAAAACTTGCAAATGTTGGATCTTATATTTAGCCTAACAATAAACCTTTCTTTCGAAAATACAATATGAGTTTGCTACAACAATTTTACATTTATAGAGCCTAGCTACTTTACTTAGCATGCAAGAAAAGAATCTTTCCTTGCTTTCTTTGGCTTTAATTACATAGAAAAATCACTCTTGGATTTATCTTATCCTCACAAACTCAAAAACATTCTATTAAATAATAAAAATCCTGTTGTTGCTAAAAATCCAACTCGAATTGTTTTAAAGCATATCTAACTTGAGTTTCTTTAAAGTGATTTAAAGCATATCCAACTCAAGTTGCTTTAAAACAAATCCACATCCCACCTTTTGAGCTAAAAAAATCAACACTCCCTCTTAGCGAGGAAGGTGTTCTGCACAACACCGAACTTATCCCTAAAGAATTGAAACTTGCTCTTCATCAAGGCCTTTGTTAGGATATCTGCTATATGTTCGTCAGTAGGAATGTAATGGAGCTTCACTATCCCCTTCTCCACACAATCTTTGATGAAGTGGTACTTGATCTCAATGTACTTTGACTTGACATGAAACACTGAATTCTTAGAGTTTGATACAACTTTGATTATCACATTAAATGACTGTAGGATCTGACTCTTGACCAAAGAGTCTAGCTAGAAGTTTTTGAAGCTAGATAGCCTCACATGTAGCCATACTGGATGCCATATACTCGGCCTCTATAGAACTCAGTGCAACTGACTTCTGTTTCCTATTGTACAAAGAGACTACTCCTGATCCCAAACTAAAACTACACCCTGAAAAGCTCTTTCAATTAGTTGTATTGCCTGCCCAATCTACATTGGTAAACCCCTCAAGCTTCACTCCATCTTGCTGAACATACTTCAGCCTATAATCAACTGTGCCTTGGAGATATCTCAAAACATGATTCGTAGCTATCCAATGCACACGTTTAGGTTCCACCATAAACTGACTAAGTGAGTTCATTGCAAAACAAATGCCTGGCTTGGTGTTGACCAGATACATAAGAGAGCCTATCAACTATCTGTATAAAGTTGGGTCCACTTCCTTTGATCTAGATGCATCAATCTTCTTCCAATTGGTCACTAGTGGCGTTGACATAGGTTTATAGATTTCCATCTTGAATCGCTTCAAGATATCAATTAAGTACTTCCCTTATCCAAAGAAGATCTCTCCCTCTTTTTTCCACAACTCCAATCCTAGAAAGTAATGCATCAACCCCAAGTCCTTCATCTCAAACTCTCCTACAAGATCCCACTTGCGGTGTGCTATGAGATCCTCTAACCCTGTGAGAAATAGGTCATCAACATATAACAATATGAGAAGTTTTCCCTTCACTTGAACATAGTACAGGTTTGGATCTACCTCACTCTTGATGAAGCCCACACTCTACAAGTAACTATCGATACGTGAATACCATGCCTTAGGAGCCTACTTGAGTCCATACAGTGCTCTTTTCAACCTACATACATGAGAATCCCTCTCATGTGCTTTAAATCCTTCTGGTTGCTCTATGTAAATCTCTTCCTCAATCACTCCATTAAGGAAGGTCGTCTTTACATCCATTTGGTGAATCCTCCAACCCATTTGTGGTACTACAAAAATGATAGCTCTTATGGATGAGTACCTGGCTACTAGAGCGAAAGTCTCATCATAGTTGACTCCTTCCTTCTAAGAACACCCCTTAGCCACATATCGAGCTTTGAACTCTTCCACACTACCATCTATAGCATGCTTAATCTTATACAACCATCTCGAGCCCACCACAAAATTATTTTCTGGTTCGAGTACTACCTCCCACACACTATTCTTCATGATGGAAGAATACTCTTCCACCATGGAATCCCTCCATACTTGGTGTTTGGATGCCTCTTGAAAGATGGAAGGCTCTATTTCAATTAATTCACTCATAAGTGCCATATACTCAGAATAATGTCTGGGAGCCCTTGTCTGTCTGACTAAATCTTGAGGATCACCTACATATTCTTGAGCTTCTCTCAATTTCTGCTCAACTTCCCTTTTTCTCCTCTTCTTAGTAATAGGAATCTGAGGTTGAGGAATTATTTGTTCCTCTATCTAATCACCCTACTCAGCTTGCTTGCTCTGCTCTCCAACTTGCGTGACTAAAGTTTGAGGAATTTGTGATACCTCAACCTTGGATGATTGTTCCTCCTCATTCATCAAGTTGCTTGACTTCTAAAGAGCCCTCTCTTCCTCAAACTTCACATCTCTGCGAACCACTATTTTCCTAAGAGCATAAATGTAAACCCAATAAGCCTTAGAAGGTTCACTGTACCCAAAAAGGATACCCTTCTTTGCAGTAGGTTCCAACTTGGTTCTCTTCTCAACAGGAATGTGACAATACACAAGGCATCCAAAGATGTGAATGTGCCCCAAATCTGGTTTCTTACCAGTGAACGTCTCTTCTAGAGTCAACTTGCCTAACACTTTATGAGGGCTCCTATTCTATAAATACGTAGCAGTATTGGAAGCTTATTCCCATAAGAACCAAGGCAGATCCTGATCATGAAGCATGGCCTTGGCTGCTCCAACTATAGCCCTATTCTTCCGTTCAACAACCCCATTCTATTGCGGGTTGTACGAAACTGTCAACCCTTTCTTGATACCTTCCTAAGCACAAAAATATTTGAAGGAATTCAAGGTATACTCACCTCCATTATCAAACCTCAGTATTTGGATCTTTCTCCCTATTTGGTTCTCCACAAGAGCCTTAAATTCTTTGAACCTACTGAAGACCTCATCTTTATTCTTCATGAAATATATCCACGTCTTCCTTGAGAAATCATCAATGAAGGTAACATAATACTCATATCCATTCAAGGATGTTGTTGACATGGGCCCACACACATTTGAGTGTACAAGATTTAAAATCCCTTCGGATCTAGTGTCGCTATTTGGAAAATTGGTCTTGGCATATTTCCCAAGTGTACAGCCTTTGCACACCTCATGCTTTTTTGTTTTCATCTCAGGCAGCCCTATCACTATTTCCTTAAGAATATTAAGTGCTCCATGGTGAAGGTAATCCATCCTCCTGTGCCACAATTCTCCTATCCCTTTATAGCTACTAACCAATGCATGTGTTGGCTCAAACTATAATTGAAACAAGCTGCCATGCCTGACTCCAATCACTTTTGCAACCTTGGAATCTTTGGGACGAATATAGACTTTTCCACTCTCAAAGGTCATGATGTAACCCTTGTCTTCCAAAGGAGAAACTGAGATTAAATTCTTTTTCATGTCGATCACATACAACACATCCTCCACCAACAAAGGTTTTCCAAACTCCCTCTGAAACTTGATGATGCCAATACCAGTTGCATGGTACTTGGCATTGTCTCTGAGCTCAATATAGAAATCCAGCTTCTTCTCCTCCAACTTGGTGAAACATTCTCTGATGCCCATCATGTGGCAAGAAACCCCACTGTCAATATACCATACCTTGTTGGAAATTGAACTTGAGAGACAGGTAATGAGTGAAAACTCATTCTCAAATTGTGATGCAAACTCGTCCACCTCTGCTGTAGCAACAACTTGCTTCTTCTGCTTGTCCTTATTTTTCTTATTTGGACATTGACTGGCATAGTGACCCATTTGATGGCAGCAAAAACATTTTATCTTGCTTAGATATTTCTTCTTCCCACTCTTGAAAGAAGAACCTTTTGATTGCTCTTTATTGGACTTTTTCTTACCGTTGCTTTTAAGAGCAAGATTTTCTTCATCTTGACCCTTCTTCGTCCAGCCAGATGATGGCAGAAAAAATATTTTATCTTGCTTAGATCTTTCTTTTTCCCACTCTTGAAAGAAGAAACTTTCGATTGCTCTTTATTGGACTTCTTCTTACCCTTGCTTGTAAGAGCAATATTTTCTTCATATTGACCCTTCTTCATCTAATCTCCTTGATGAGCACCTTTATGGATCTCCTCCTGAACAAAATCATCCCAAAGTCTTGCCCAATCAGGTAGCCGATCTCTGTCGACAACACACTTGACAAACACTTCCCAGTGCTTAGAAAAACCATTTAAGGCTATATGCACCAACTCATCTTCATCAACCATCTCTCCAACAACAGCAAGCTCATCCCTGACCTGTGTCAACTTGGACAAGTAAGAGGTCACACTCTCACCTTTGGAAATCTTGGTATTATGCAATTTTTCCTTAAGCATCATCTTACAACTCTAATAGTTGCACTGATAAAGTTTTGTGAGTGTATCCCACATCTCCTTGGTGATGTCTTTCCCCGATAAATAAGGAATTAAATGGTCTCTTACTCCATCCAGGATAATCCTCTGAGCCTTGGCCTCTTTGACTTCATGTGAATCTAAGGCAATAGGATCATTTGTTGGTGGTGTCACTTTTGTACTAGCATATATCCACAGCCCGTTCTCCTTGAGAACAGATGTAATCCGAACCTTCCACTAAAAGAAGTTAAACACACCCTCAAGCTTGTCCTTGTATCAAACATAAGTTGCCATAGCCACAAAAAAACTAGAGACAAAAATTTTTTTTTTTTCTTGAATTCTGCGTCACAAATCTTGACTTCGTATTCAAAATTTAGTGCTCTGATACCATGTTAATCTCTTATAACCCAGCTACAGATTAATTGCACAATAAATTCACAGAAAATAAATCTGATTTATAACAATTAATAATGTGGAACCAACTTGAATGTCTCATTTAGAAGATGAAAACACTATTCAAGAGGTGCTTAATATGGTAGTAGGATGAGGAAATTAGAAAGTAGAAAAATTTTGTTTGTAGGTTCTTGTGGAAGCCTGAAATATGAGGAAAATCTCTATACATGGGTTTTGTCAAATTGAAGACACACAAAGAATGATAGAAGTAAGTATATTGTAATCTTGCATTTGAAAACAATACATCCTTGACCGCTTGATGAAGTTTTTTCTCAAAAAGATTTCTTCTTATGTTGTCAAATGATTGTCTAGATTTTTTTGCATTCTTATGTTTTCGACAAATTACGATTTTCAATCAAACGGCGGGATTTGTAGAATTAATCAGACTAAAGCCATGGCTGGCCTCTATAATTTGAGAATCAGCTTATGAACGAAGAACAAAATTGGATATGGCTGAAATTAAGAGTGTATATAAGACAAGGCATGAGTAGCTGGGATTTGTATTTGGGCTTGACTTGATGAGAATGTGCAGCCAAAATATCATGTAGGTTTCGTTATTATATCTGCCCTTCCGATTCTAATTGCCTTCAACTTTTGTTCTCGTCGACGACAAATATAGACCACTTAAATTTAGTGCTTCAAGAGTACCCAAGGTGAAGATTGTAAACCGCACGTCATTGTGTGTCGTCATCATTATCCTCTATTATGTAAGTATGCACAGGCTCTCCGCAGTCTTCCTCGACCTTTGCGATAAGACATTTAAAAGATTTTTTCTCTTCTCTGTCGAATGAAACTGAAGTTTCGAAGGTTGAAAGGTGGTCGCAGAAACAAGTACGAGTGGTTGCTGAATTTTAGGCATAAAAAAATTGGAAAAAATTATTCTTGAAGATTTTGTATACAAATCATGGCCATTTTACCTTGTCATGCACTATAAATTAAATTACGGGTCTAACAGTTCAATTTATTATTATTATTTTTATTGAGGAAATGCAATTATAAATAATAGTGTAGTTATAAAACTGCAAGAGAAATAGTACAGAAAAGAAGAACCATTATAAAACAATAAGTTGTACAAACAACTCTTAAAATACTAAGGACACAACAGCAGCATGAGTCGAAGAGATACAGCAAAAAGTAGGACTATAGAGGAACCAATACAAGACAAAGAGCTGTACAAACAGCTCTAAATAAACTATGGATACAGCTGCAACAAAAACTAAAGACTTACAACAAAATGACCACATTATACATCTTGTAGAATAAAACTTAAGCCTTGGCTGATGCAAAGTGTTTTCTTGCTCACTAACTATTCAACTTGTAGCTTGATTTGCCAAATCTGAAAACTCAACGTTGGGTTCTTCAAAACATCCTTCTGAAGCAAAAGAAACAAGGCAGTGAGACAAAACAATATATCAGAGTAAAGCCTTAAAAACATAACTTCCTAATGATCGTAATTGATAGTAAAAACAACTTTGCATCTATTTCTCTATATATGTAACAAAATTATATGTCTCACACCAGCAACAATTCAATCATCATACAAACTAGCTCCGAGAAGAGCTTCTTTCCAGCTTAGCTTATGAGTGAAGATAGCAGAAAAATCATTGAACACAAAATTTCATAGCTTTTTAACCAACCAACAGTTCCAAAAAATATGCTTCATGTTTTCATAATCATGACAAAAAGGATAGTTAGTTGGCTAGATTATAATACAGTTTAGCTTGTCCTTAATGGGCAGTTTAAAATGTAGTATCTTCCAAGCAAGTAACTGAGCATTAGAATTAACTTTAGATTTCCAAATTTGAGCAGATATTTTTAACCAAAACCCCTCACTAAACCTGCACTTCCATTTAGCATTCAAACGTGACTTCAAGGGAAAATCAGGAAGCAACTTCAAGTAATTTTTTTTAATAGGGAAGGATAGAAAGGGATATGATGACATCCATGACATCAAGGCTTCTTCCCTTTTAGTTCAATTTGTTTATTTTTTAAATTGATTATGGCAAGGGACCAATACATAATCACATCCCACTAGTGGTTATGGGTGGGTACATATTTAAATAATAAAATAGAGGTCATTTGATTGAATTGAGGGTTTTTTCCTAAGTAAAATATACTATTTAAATTAATTACATGTGTAAATATTTACAATAACTATTTTTTATGAGAATGGAGAAAATTCAAATAAATTTCAATAATTTATTGGTGTGATCAGATTTTTCATCCTTAAGCTACCATAAAGATAAGTCTATGTCATCTATATACATTGTTAATTGCACATATTTGCATAGTTGCTCTCACACCCATTTGAAATCCTCTAATAAATAAGGGAAATTACATTGAAATTTATTATTGTAAGGCTCCCCTACCAAACTTAAAAGCAAATCAATTTCACAAATTATGATAAATCATCCCAAATTTCATACACAATTTTTAAAATCAAACTTAAAGAAAATACTATTATTTTATACTAACAATGCAAATTCAATGCATACAAAAGAAAATTCTCTACACATCTATTTCAAAAGTCAATCCACTATCCTTTTACCCCATGTGCTTTTATACATCCTTTGTATTTTCTAAGATTCATTAAGTGTGCCTCTTGGTTCTGTTATTATATACAGTAATGAAGGGAGAGCCCTTCTGATTCTGAATGCCCTCAATTTTTGTTCTTGTCAATGACAAATTAGGCCACTTAAATCAATAGCTTCAAGAGTGCCCATGGTGAACATGGTAACCAACACATGTCGTTGTGTAGCGGCTATCCAGCCCCAGGAATACACCAGGGCATGGATACCACATCCATGTATAATCGGATGGCATGTGCACAAACGTACCACTGATAGCAACCATTGACACCAATTCTTTAGTGGTTACAACATTCAGTATAAAATAAAATTTTAATCTCATGCTAGAAAAATGAATTATTTATACGTTATTAAATAAAATAAATAATTGTTATATTTTATTTATTTTTTGATTTTAAAAAAATAACTTTTAACATTTTAAAAAATAAATCAATTTTTAAATCAATTTTGTATTTATTAATATGTTTAAATGCATGAAATAAATTAAATTATTATAAATTGATATTCTACGCCAAAGGCATATCCTATTTGAAGTGTACCAAGCTGAGTTAATGCATCTATGACGTAGCTTGGTCCAGGGAGAATGGAGATGATTGTTTTCATCCAGTCCATTGAATCTTTGTTGACTTCCACTTTTTGCTTGCCCCTGTGATCATTATCTCCACCCCTGTTGCTAATGCTTGTAGCTTGGCCATTGCACAAGGCTTGGCCTTCTCATCCCCAACGACATGGTTCCCACCAATTTTTTGTTGTGTTCAATCAAAAGGATGGCCAAAGCTTTATAAAATTTCAAGCAAATGCAATTGGCAAGTGTAAATCCAAACTTCACAACCTTTGCTACCATTCTCCCTACCTATGCAAAAATGGGGGCTTTGGAAAAGGATATGGACATCCATCAAACCATAAAGGATAAAGGAAATTTTTTAGATCTTGTAGTTACAATTGTCCAGGTAGAGATGTATTCAAAATGTGGAAGCATAGACAAGGCACGTCAAGTGTTTTACAAGGTGCCTCAAAGAGATGTGGTCTCGGATATGCACAAAATGGATTTGTTGAAAAGGCTTTAAAAGTTTCCAAGCAAATGCAATTGTCAGGTTTAAAGCCAAATTCTGCAACCTTTGCTAGCATCCTCCTTTTCCAATTCCAAAATGGGACCTTTGGAATAGTATGGACATCCATCGAAGCATAGAGGATAGAGGAAGGAACTTCCCTAGTAGACATGCATGGAAAAAATGGAAGCGTTAACAAGGCATGTGAACTATTTGACAAAATACCTGAAATAGATGTCATCTCATGTCCTATAATGATTGCAGGATATGTGCAAAATGGATTTTTTGAAAAGGCTTTAGAAACTTTCAAGCATATGCAATTGGTAGGTGTAAAGCTAAATTCCACAACCTTTACCAATTTCCTCCCTGCCAGTGCCAAAATGGGAGCTTTGGAATAGGCCATGGACATCCATCAAGGAATTTATATTTATATTTAAGGGATAATATGAAATTCAAACAATGCATATTCTCCAACAATCATGGATGATTTGAAACAAAATGCATGCTAAAGAAAAAGAACAGGGACAAAGTTTCAAAAACTTGAAGGTACTTTCACTATTTTGGACTACCCAGGAAATATAATATGTTCACTCTTACATAATGAAAGTATCTGTAGATTATACAACGAGTTGCTAGACTTTCTTTTGATTAGGAGGATAAAAATTCTAATATTTTTTTTACACTATGTACTGTTGATAGGTTGAAACTTCTATAAAGCCTCTAGCATAAAGAGTTGATATATTTTAGGAGTTAAGTCTCTGAATGTAAGCCATTTCTTTTTATATTGTTGGTGGATTCATAGTTGAACATGAGGTAGTGTATGATTTCCACACATCTTCCAACTTAAACAACCCTTATGAAGGGAAATGCATTGTCGTTTCGGAACAACCTGTAATGCTTTGCATGTGTGTGAACTATCTATTTTATTCTACACACTATTGTGAGGGTTTGGTCTGCTGTGTTTCAATTTTTTCTATGGAGAATTAATTTGTTTACAAGCTTATTTTTGGCACTAAGAATTCACTCAAGCTTAACATAATTGTTATAAATTCTCTATGCAACAGGTGATTTGAGACTATTGTTTTACAAAAAAGGATATATCAGCTAGAGAAAATTCTATATACCATTCTAAATGGAATCAATGTCTGTAGAATCAAAACTATTAAGCCATGAGACATCTGAAACTATGGGATCAACCCTATTCATCCATGCAATATGCAATGTATTGTGCTTCAAATTGGTTAGCATTATGGAATGACAATAGAATGACCTAGTCTTGGAAAGCAACTATATCCATTATGTCTGCACCATCAACATCAATGAAAGAGGTTTGTACCTTCAACTAATTTTTGAAGCTACATGAAAAAATTTACTTTGTATACTATAGGAATTGAAAGTTAAAAGTTGAGCTCCTAAGACATTGAGTTGTCATTGTCCTCAAATAACCTCATTAGTCCTTGTGGCTATTCGTTTAAATTGTATCCAATTGATGCACTCTTTGAAATAGACATTAATTGGTGTAAGGCAATTTCCTGCATGCTTCTTTTTGTTTAAACACTATGTTAGTGTGTAATTCTTTTCTTGAAAAGGACAATGGATTGAGGGGAGGAGATGTGTCCATGTGGAACTTTAGTTTTTAGAATAGTTAACTTCTCAACTTGCATCCCATAAAACAAAGGTTTCAATTATGTCAAAATGGAAAACTGGCCTGTAGTAGTTTATTTTCTTTTATGAAGAGAGACCATTTCTAAATTTGCTTTTTTTCCATCTAACTAATGCAAATATTGGTTATTCAAACATATGTCTCTAGAAACTGCTGAGTTCAAGTTTTTGTATGCTAATTTGGTTGTGGGTATGCATGATTCTAGTTCCTAGCAAATGGGGTGAACTGAAGACTTCTTCAGACAATAGACCTATAGAACCTAAGGACTGTATTTTATTAGTAAAGATTATGTTGTACCATAGGATTTTTATTTATTTTTCTCCTTTTCTTTTTTGATTGATGGCTTTGCTATGGATTTCAGACCATGGAAGAAATGGTTCAACCATCTAAAACCTCTATGTTTTTGTCTAATTTTTATGTTGTAGATTGAAAGGCTGCATGTCGGTAGAGACACAAAGTAGCATCTCTAAATGAACATTGTATGGCCACGATCATTAGATAATTAATATGGGGTGGCTACTAAAGAGTAACTATTTGTCTATGATGGGATTCCCCTGGGTGTTCGCCATTCCAAATGGTGGAAGGATCCTGCCTTCCCAAACCCTGGACCACAATTCCCTATTTTCGGCCAGTTTAAAATTTGTGAGTTTTGGGCTTCCTTCAACCATCCTGGGTCTGGTCCATCGAACTTTAGTCCCCAAAATTACCTTCAGTCTTCACCATTTTTGGCTACAAAACTTTGACACCTTTCTACCTTCAAGACTTTGGGTCTCCTTTCACCGTCAATTTGAAAAGCAAGTTTCCCCTAGTCATTTGGCCATAGCCTACTAGACCCTAGACCCCAGACCTCCTACTGCCATCTGTGAATTTGAAATCTACCAACCAACCATCCAGTTGTACGAGCATTAAATGGAGGCATTAAATGCATATGAGGGTATAAATATAGTGGTTGACCTATCATTTTCATTTATCAGGTTTTCCAGAGGAGATCAGTGCATCCGTCGCCCACCCCCCTCACAGCTGAGATCATCATTCGACCACCCTTTGTCAATTTCACATCTCCTCCCATTAGGATTTCGAGGTAGGTTTGCTGTTCATTCCACCAAGAGGTTTTCTATGATTTTACACTTAAAATAATCAATAAAATGGGCTAAAAATGAGTTTAATTGATAGAACACAGTAAGAACTACAAAACCAATCTTTTCAAATCCAAAATAACCTCCTATGATTGGGCCAAAATCAAATGTCATCATCGTCGTTCTTCTCATAGGGCCTTCATGCCCTTTGGGCCCAACCCCTCTTGCCGCCATTTAAAAAACCCTAAAAAATGATGAACTTTTAAATGGAAAAATGCCCTCTCGAGCTTGCCACCCTAGATTTCGCCTAGCCAATGGCCATCAAACTTACAACTCGAAGTCTAGCCTCCCTTTTAGCCTCCTGGGCTTGCCTTGCTAGGACTCCTTTTTCTAGGATTCCCCTGGGTGTTTGCTGTTCTGAATGGCGAAAGGCTCCTACCTTCCCGAACCCTGAGCCCCAACTCATCAGATTCCGCACGTTGAAATTTACAAACCTTTTTGGCTGCCTTTGCCCGTCCTAGGCCCGTCTAGTTGGACTTCCGTCCCCAGGACTCTGCCTCATCCACGCCGTTTCCAAATGACAAAAAGGGCATGCCTTTTCGCCCTCTGGGGTCTGCTTTCCACCTCACTACCCTGAGTTGAATGCTAAAGAACATTTATCATCATACTGCTAGGTCTCGGTCTATGAGCTTCCACCCGTGGAATTTTGTTGAAACTTCATTGTTCACAATAGCTGTCGGGTTGCGTCCCCCCGCCTCTTGGGTCTCAGCCTTCCATTCGCCAACCCTGTCTGTTGGGCTCCGTTCACTGGGGTTTCTTCTACCATCATTCGATACACAAGGGAAAAATAGACGCGTCTTCCTAAGTCTCGAGTTCTATCCCCTTTCTTTCCTAGAGAAACTTCATAGAGAAGACCAGCGGCCAAACGTTCTACTGGGTCTGGTCCGTAGGGCCGCTCCCGCCGGGTTTTTGTGCATGGATTTCCTTTCCAAATGGTGAAATAGTGATGACCTTCCGCCCCTCTAGGCCTAAACACCTTGAAGTCCAAAGTAAACTATTAGCCGACTTTTGACCTTCTAGGCCATAAACCCTAGAATTTTGACCCCAGAACTCTGTGTCTTTCAGGTCATTTTAAATAGTGAACTCATAACAGCTTCCCGACCTTGAACCTCTGGGGCCCCCAAAATTGAGCAAAATGACCTCAAATTTGAAAACCAACCTCAATCCACATGCTCAAATTCAGCCTTCTTCAACATGAGCCTTCCAAACCATCAAAATGTGGAGACGAGAGAAATAACCCGGATTGCCCCAACCTGTTCACCCTTTCAAACAACATTCTTGCTAGGGAGGTCCGGCCCCTTTGGCCCGAATGGTCCAAAATCCCTTTAGTAAGTGACTAATGACATATGAAAGAGAAACTTTAACTTCATTAATTGAATAATGTCTAATTGGATTTAGTTCACGGCATTTTGGCTAATGTTAATGCTTTTGTAGTTGGTTGCACTCATTATGTCTATGCTTGCAAAATATATGGAATTGGGTCCATGTCCCTTGGGGGCAGCTACAGAAAATGACAAAGGAAAGAAAATAGGCAAGACTCCTTAGGGAAAGGAGGATAAAGACCAGATGAAGTTTCAGTTTCAAGGCAAGCCTCTACATTCAAAAATTGTCACTGAATGGAAGGAAATCACAGACACCAATATCGTCCATGTCGATAATGATGACTTCAAACAAAGGCTCAGAGTTCACCCAAAAACCAATAATGCTAGATTGATCAGACAAAGTGGAATTGTAAAGTTGCAGACTTCCCCCTGTCTCTCATTGCCCCTGAACTAGTCATGGCTTGCCAACAAGCCTACCAGCCTTGGACAAGAACCATCATTGATAGAGATAGGAACATTCTCACTAACATGTCAGTTGAGTGAATCATTAGAAATTTTCACATTCCCACCTTTGAGGAAAGGGAGGTGCCCACCATGGAGGAAGGCAATTAAACTCGTCATGAAAACTTGATGGGTTGTAAAAAGTTGATAAATCAATACTGGCTCAAGGAAAAAAGGGGCAGCGCTACAAAGGTTCCTCAGGAACTCTTTCATAACAATTTCCATGAAGAATACCACAACCTAGTAACCATGCTGAGCTGGGTAATGGGCCTCCCTTATGATGTGTTTTTTCAAGAATGGATGGTGTACTTTGTTGAAAAAATCCTCCATGGGGATGAAGATGTCACCACAAAAGCCACATTCTACTGGGGAGGCATCATAAGCGACTGCTTCCATGAGCAGTTTATGAACATGAAAAAGACTTCTAAATTCTACATGACCTCCTATCTGGTCTATTCATTGGCAGAGCAAAGGAAGTATAGCGGATTATTTGTGGCACTCGATGAAGAGATGGGGCAAATATTAAAAGCCTATGACAGATATCCCCAGCTACAATTTAGAAACTTCAAGGAGTACTGCAGGGTGAATAACGCCTTCATCGGCCACATCATCTAGTTACTTGGAGGGCATTTTGAGAGAAGGGTCTCTCACAGTGTGTGAGCATTCCTGAAGTAGTACGCCTTCCTATTCTTACAATTCCCCAAATTTACCTATATGTGTACCTAGGGTTTCACTAAAAGGCCAAATAAGCTGCCCCAGTACCCCAATGACTGGATTATACTATTGGAACTCTTTCGGAAGCTACAAAATGTACATGCATTCCTCGATAGTAAACATTTGTTGGGGATCCCTTATCCCTTAGCCTTCGGTTAGGGGATGTATAAGCTACAAACTTCCCAGTGTGCTAGGAATTCTAAAAAAGACTTGGCGGAGTACCACTTCTGCCTATGCACTACTCGCCCACGAGTGGACCCATATGGGCATGTGAGAAAAGCACTAGGACTAGAGTATTCCCACCTACATCATGTTGAAAATTTTTGGGCAGACTGCCAAGACAAAAAAGAGGTGCATGCCAGACATTACATGAAGATGACTGCATACTTTGTAAGAAGGGTGCAGTTGTTTCCTATACCAGATTAGGTTGAGGAGGATGAAAGCACCATCATGGATCCTAGGTATAATGTAGTCTCCAACTTTCCACTACCTGCAATAGATTGGGATGAATAGGAGGTTGATGACCTCGACATTGTAACCAAACCTATCGTGGCTCGAACTAAAGAATGTGTTAAGAAACAAGTAGCCCAACTAAAGCAACAAGGGGTGGTTCTGGCATATGAAGGGATCAAGAGTGAGCCTAGTACCACAAAAGATATCACCACTACAACTTAAATAGATGGGACATCTAAGTCTCCTCCGCTCACCAGATGAAAAAAATGGAAAGGAACTGAAATAGAGAAATCTCTAGATCCTAAGGTGGATGCAAGGAAAGATTCAGGGGGCTCACCCTCGAAGAGGCCCAAAAGAATCGAAAGCGCCATGGAGCAACCTGCAATTCAAGAAGGTGAGGAAGAGAGGACAGATGAACCAGAACTTCTTTCGGCTCCCTCTATTTTGACCACCCTGACATCCGTCTCCCAAGCCATGGTCACCACATCCCCACCTGTGGTGGATATCTCAATCCATCTCTCCCCTTCACCCTTGGCCGGGCCTATAATTGTGATTGAGTCTTCCTCCATTATGACTACTCCTCTTTCCTCTGCCACCATGTCACCTACCATATCACTCCCACTAGCAACATTGACAACACTAATGCTCGTGCTTGCTTTACCAGAGGCTTTCTCATGACATATGCAAAATATCCCCTCTGAGATCTCCCAGATCTTTATGGCCCCCACCATTCATGCTGCCTTAGCACAGGTCCTTGTCGCTGCTACTCCTTCACAACCTCCAATAGGACCGGGCCAAGAATGGAGGCCATGATGTTGATTTCCAAGGAATGGGAGAGGTGGGAGAAAGAATCCTCAAGGGAAATGGAGGAGGAAGCTAATGAATATCACGAACACTCAAAGTATGAACACCAGATGATTGATAGGGTGGTTCACGAAGAAGAAGAGATAGGGTCTTCACAAAGTGGAGATGAAGAGGAGGGTACAGGTGGATAAATCATCATACAAACCTTCGATGATGATCTCGAAGAGGAATTGGCCAGTCAACTGAAGCATGGTGAAGAAGAAACAAAATGATTGCCTCCTAGAGGAGAAGGGCAAGAAGGTGGCAGGGCAGTGGAAATGGTAGAGTTCCCTATAGGGGAACAACTAGAGGTTGAGCCACCACCTTATAGAGAAGAAGAAGATATAGAAGAGGACAAGCCTAAGGGGCATGAGCACAAAGACAAACAAGCTGAAGAAAGAAGGGAGAAGGAAATTGAGATAGAGGAAAGTCCCTGAGGCTTATTGACTACTAAGCCTCCCATTAAATGCCTTATGTTCATCCAAGACTTTGATGAGGAAGAAGGAGACAACACCAAAATGAAAGAAAAGACTCCCACAGGTGAACAAACAAAGATCCAAATAGGGGAAGGTGAGGGTGATCGAGAATTACCCAAAGAAAATTCTACCATGCCTGAATGGTTGGAGAGACAGCTTGAGAAGAAGACTCCTACCCCGAAGGAACAAAGAGCGAGGCTAGAAGCTATCCTTGCTTGAGTACAAATCTCAACCAAGAAGGAGAAGAAACCCAAGGTTAGATCCAAAGTAACAATGGATGCTTCTAGGTCCCGAACAGTGCAAATAGCAACACCGGTCATAGAACAAGAGGGAGTAAGTTATAATGTCTCCACCACTAACTTAGGGACTGCTACTAGAGAAAAAAAAAGGTAAAGCATCTTGAAGAGTCAATGGCTATGGTGGCACATCTAATACAACAAGATAAGTTCTTGAAATGGGATCTTAAAGCACAAGTAGCTTCCTTGACGGATTACATCCAACAATGGTCTTCAGTTGAAGACATTCCTACCACGTCCATGAATCCACCCCAACTATTGCCCAAAGAATAGATTAACAAACTAGAAAAGACAAAGAACTTGGAAAAGACTACAGAGAGTTGGGTCCGATAAGTCTTGTACGTCTGGAACATGGGCATCAGTCACTCGATTGTTCGAACATCACACGAGTTCTTGGATTTAGAGCAGTGTCTGGAAGGAACAAAGAAGCTCTGCACTAACTTCTCTACAACATACAATTCCACCTATCCAAAGATCGAGGCCATCCTCTAGCTAGCAAAAGCCACATGGGAAAATGAGCTTGCACTCAAGAGGGATGATCAATGGCTAGTGGACGTATGGAAGTGAGACTTTGTCAGTAGAAGAGAAAGGTTAGAGTAGATAATGGATATTAAAGTGGATCCAGACATCAAATGGGTCAAGGAAATCAGGGTGGATTGCACCCGATATTTGAAGCTAATGACGGAATATGACATGCCTGTTGTGCAAATTGATCTAGAGAAAATAAAGCCTTATTTCCAGAAGAAAATGGGGGAGGAGATGTCAAATGAGATAATCATGGATTTTATGAGTTTTTTCGCCTGTGCCTTTGCCCAATCAGAGATGTTTAGAGATCACATCGCAAAGTATGATGAAGACTAGAAGAAGCTTGAGGACAACTCCAAAGAATGGAGTTATCAAGTGCTACGGTCCGAGATCATAGAAATTGAAAAACTCCAACCGGTGATTCTGAAATTCATGGAATATACAGCTTTGAAGAAGCAGGAAGGCAACCCTATTATCAGTGGAGAATTCCTAAAGGAAGAGCTACAAAAAAAAGAGCAATTAGAAAAAGACAAAATGCTATAGTGTTGTCACTAGAAGATGAAATAGGGATATGGAAAAACTATATTCTAAATTGTAATATATTGGGGGGTAGGTAGAACCCTAGTTTGTAGTGAATCTTGGCCACACAATGAGATTGAATCTTGGCCATTCATTCTACTTTTTGGGTACTATAAATAGGGTGTCTCCGCTCATTTCCAAAGAGAGTTGACTTGTTGTAAAGACATGTTGCTAAATTTTTTAATGAAAATACATTGACTTGTTGCATTTTCTAAGTTCTTCACATGTTTCATGATTCAATATCCATTGTTAAATGCTTTATCTAGATTTACATTGCTGCTTTAAGTTAGATTTAAACTACTAAGATTGATTTTGGTAATGCTATTCCGTAGTTATGAAAATTGTTGTTGTGTAGATGCCTTCCTAGTCCACACTTTTTGTTGTTTGTTGCTGATAGATGGCTATGTAAAGTTAGTCTGGGATTGAATTCAAATTTTCTCCACATTTTCATCTTTTTTCATGCATGTGTATGGTGAATGAATGGTGAAATATCTACAGGCCTTAGAAGATAGTACAAATTTCATGATACTGCGAGATTTCTAGTTAAGTGAAAATTTGTCTGAAGGAAGCTATCCACAGTGGGAACTCCATGATTACTGTTCATAGTTAGTTGCAGATCCAGGAACCTTCTCTCTTACCCGCTCTTTTTCTTTCTTTATCAAGAAACAACCTATGCTAAAGTTCATTGCACATTGTAAAGCCCAAACTTCAAGAAAACCTTGAAGTTTTACACTGTTGTCTGAACCTACAACAAAATGCACCTTGACTCCCATCTCAAAAATATCAGATTTTAAGATCCACTCCACATCCAGCTACGTAAGTCTGCCATGTGATTACCAACAAAATTTCATCAAACATCAACCGAGGGGTTCTATGCAAGTCATGACCTGATGCCCAAGAGACCTTGGGGAGATTTTCAACAAATTTCTATTAGAGATTTCGTGTGTTGAGAAAGTGCGCAAAAACACTTTATGCAAAATCTCATCAAACATTGTAGTGCACATATGCATTGTTTGTGTTGAGAAAGTGTGCAAAAACACTGATCAACTCTACATTTTATGATTAGTGACTTTTTTCAAGATTCCATCTCTAAGTGCTTCAAATTTTAAGGTCATGTGTCAAATTCTAAAAATCAGGGAAAACACTTCCACTAAATGGCCAAAAAGTGGACTCAACTTCTTGCCAACACCCCATGCCCCACTACCTAGTGTGCAGAATACCTAGAAAAGGAGTTGGTATAGTATCACTTGGACCTTCACACAAACATAGGGGGAGTGGACCCTCGTGGAAAATTGAAGAAGTGGGTTGGGAGGAAGTACACCCACCAACCTCACATTGAGGACTTTTGGGACAATTGCAGTGATAACAAAGAGGTGTGGATGCAGCACTATATGAGGATGATCGCTCAGTTTGTGAAGTCCATCAATCTATTTCCCATACCTAATTAGATTGTTTAGGAAGACAATATTATGGATGATAGATACCATGCCTTGGCCTAAATGCCCCTACCTATTATTGATTGGAACAAGGAAGAGGTCATTGACCTTGACATTCTTACCTAACCCATTGAACACAAAACAATAAGCCCAATTAAAGGACCAGGGTGCAAAATTGACATATGGGGAGCTCGAGGATGAGCTTGAAAGTGAAACTGACAGTGGTGTCGCTACGAGATCATCCGGTGAAGCTCCCAAGTCCCTACTAGTCACGAGATCCAATAAAAGGAAGGATGCACTTAAGTGTAAGCCTAAACATAAGGTGTATTCCAAGAAGGAAACAAAAGGCCATCCATCAAAAAGGACAAAGAGAACAGGGAAAATTTTGCTCAAAATTCCTACCATTCAGGAGGAAGGGCCTCAACTTGAAGAGGAAGAAGAAATAGAGTAGCCACACTCATCTTCTACCACTTCCAATCCCACTGCTGCTACTACCACCACCACTCCACCACCTTCCACTTCCCTAGAGATTTGTTCATCTCATCTCCACCCTCTATGGACATCTCAATCTGGACACCTCACCTCCACTTCACCAACTACCTGAGTAATAATGCTTGACTCTTCCTCTTCTAGTACCTCCTCACTATCATCCTCCTTGATTCCTCCTCCATTGCATACCTTATATACTTTACAACCCACGTTGTCAGAAACTACCATGGTGCCTCTTACTTTTCCGCATGCCTTCGCAGCCTATATGGAAAATGTGCCACCTAAGATCTCCAAGATCTAAGCATTAATGGCTCAACTCGATGTTCATTTTCCTCTTCTCTCGCCACCTACTGAACAACCAAAAATGGAGGCCACAATGTAAAACACAAAGGAAATGGAAAGACTTAGTGCAAGGAAACACAAAGAAGCCACACAAGACATAGCTGATGAACCTGAGGATTCTGATAAAGATGATTACTTTGAGCATCCAGAAGGAAAATTAAGTATAAACTTGGACAAGGTGACTTCTAATGAAGAAGGACAACAAAATTTTGAGGATGAAGAACTTGATGAGCACTATGTGGTGGAAACATCAGTTCAAGAGCTAGAAGAAGCACGCCTAGAGGAGCAACTATTCGAGGAAAGCAAAGTAGACACGGATTTGGACATAGAGATAATTGAGCAACCTCCACAGACTAATCAAGATGAGCCTGGGCCTAATGTAGGAAGAAATGCATCTAGAAAGGGAGGAAGAGAAAGATAAAGAAGGAGAAGAAAATGCACAAGAAAAGAGATCTGATCCTAAGTAGAACATTTAAATCAAGCATAAAGAAAATGAAGAAGAAGGCACCAAGTCCGTGGGAGAGAGTGTTGAGGAATAGCTCGAAGCAAGTAAAGGGGCACAAATAGAAGAGAATATTACTGAAGAGAATGTGGAGATAACTGACCTTGAAAAAGGGAAAGCCATACCAATATAGGAGCCAAATGAGGAAGAAAATTTGGATAAAGAAGCCCCTACTAATGAAGAGGATGAGCCCCAAAAGGAAAATGATCATGAATCACCCAAGGGTCAAACAAAGGTTCCTGCATGGCTTGAACAATAATTGAAAAAGAAATCTCTGATGGTTACTAATCTGAAGGTGAGATTAGAAGCAATACTGGCTAGGGCTCAAACAAGGACCCATAAGGAGAAGAAGCCAAAGATTCGATCGCACACCATGGTTGACACTTCTAGGTCTAGGACATTACATGTAGCCACTCTAGCAATAGATAAGGACACCAGAACCATTCAAGGGTAGGATTAATAGATATTCACAATCAACCAAGGCCTAAAAACCTTCGAACAAAATATGGATGATCTTCAAAGGTCCATCTCCACCATAATACATCAAATGCATAAGGATGAATCCATTAAGGAAGATTTGAAAGCATAGGAGGAAAATTTCACTGCCTATATCCAGTAGCAGACATCAATAGAAGAAGAGACCCCAGCAAAATCATCAGGACCTACCATACTCTCAAAAGAGGAGATCAATAAGATGGAAAAGATGAAGAATTGGACCAAGTCCAGTATAGATTGGTTCAATAGAGTACTATAGAATAGTGATATGGACGTCTTCCATGCAGCTTGAGTATATAACAGATTTTAAAAATTACATAAGGATGTGAAGGACATGATAAACACCTTCCAGGAGTTCCCTGAGCTATATCAAATCACCTATCCAAAGCTAAAGAGCATCCTTAAGCTCTCTCGAGAAACATGGGAGAAGGAGCTAGAGCTACCAAAGGAGGATAATTAGCTTGTTGAAACATGGAAAATGAATCTTAACGACAGGAAAGAGGCTATGGAGAATTCATTGCATGAATTGGAACTTGACCATTAACAGATCATGGAGCATTAGATGGATAGCGAGGATTATCTAAATATGATGATGCACTATGAAATTCCCATATTGGAACTAGATCCAAAGAAAATTAAACTATTATTTCACAAGAAGATGGAACAAGGGGTTGGAGAAAAGTTGTCACCATATTTCATGGATTTTTTTTGTAAGGGATTTCACTTAGTCAAAATGGATTATAAAGGCTACACCAAAGTGTACCAAACACTAGGAGAAAATCGCATAAAGGTTTAAGAAGATAGCCTTCCAGATCCTCAAATCAGAGTTTTCTGAGGATAAGAAACTCATAGCTATGCTTGATAAGTTTGTTGAGTATGTAACAACATAGAGAGAGGCTAGAAAGCCCATCATTGATTAGGAATACTTGACTGTATAGTCAAAAAGGGCTGGAAGTTAGTATAAGACGAAATAGACTATAGGAGAAAATAGGGAAAAGACAAAATATTCTATTTTTATATTATAATATATTTTGGTAGGTGGAGCCCTAAGTGAAAATGAATCTTTTCCATGCATTGTAAATGAATATTTTCCATTCCTTTCACTTTTTGAAAACTATAGATAGGGGAATCCTCTTAGTTTTAAAGAGAGATGAGTTGTTGTAAAGACATGTTGTAAAATATATGAAAAAAGCATTGGTTTGATGGTTTCTTGTGTATTTCTCTCATGTGTGCATGATTCTATCTCCAAATATTATATTTTATCTTTGTTGTTCCAAGTTTTAAGTTATTTTTAGTTGTTAGTTTATGTTGTTCTTTAATGTTGAAGTATGCTATGGTGTTTGATGTCTTCATGTAGCTCATAATTTTTGTTATTTATTGATGGAAAACTTATGTGTAAAGTTAGTTTGAGAATTGTTTATATTGTTGCATCTAAGTTAAATTATTATTCATGCTTTAATGGTGAATGAACAATCTAAAAATTTGCAATGACCCTTTACAGATTGCACTAGTTTCATGATACTGTTGGTTGTCCCTAGTTAAGTGGAACTCATTTTTAGGAAGTTTTTCCACTATATCAACCTCCATTGTTACTATTCATCATTAGTTGCAGGTCTAAAAAACTTCTAGCCGTTTTTCCCTTTTGAACTTTCTTTAAAATATGAAGTTA
The DNA here is from genome assembly GCA_007258455.2 of Sequoia sempervirens. NCBI lineage: Eukaryota > Viridiplantae > Streptophyta > Pinopsida > Cupressales > Cupressaceae > Sequoia > Sequoia sempervirens. The sequence continues at coordinate 453,830,577 of VDFB02193867.1, forward strand.
AGACAAAGTTCTAGCATCATTGTAAAGCCAAATTTGATGAGAAAGATGGAGTTTTAGCTTGTTGTTTTGAACTTCCAACAACTATGCAATCATTTCCAAAATTTATAAAACTCCATTTGTAGACCCAATTCCCTCCATGCTTAATAACCACAAATTCCCTTTTTGATTAGTAGAAAATCACATCAACAATTGAGTTATTTTTACAACTCATGACTTGACACCTGAGAGACCTTCGGGTGATTTCTAAAACTTAGTTGTAGAAATTACCTTTCAAGAGAGAAATTGCACTTGTGTTTTATTTGGATGAAGGGTTGAGAAAGTTTTGTAATGATCAAAGAGTAAATAAAAGCATTCAAGGTTGTGAGGTGACTGGGTATCTTGATCTTTAAATTTATTTTTTATTTGCGAGTAGTACTACCTTGCTAGTTGTTAAAATTTAAGAGGTTGTTTCACAAATACATTGGATATGTATGTGGTATCTTTTATTCAATACATTACTAATGAAAAGTTTAATATTTTTTTCTCTATTACTCATTTGGCCATTGAATAGAGAATTTTTCATATTTTTTGTCTCAAAATATGATATTTTCACTTAGATTATCTTAGTATTCCCCTGTTGGTTGATCTTCCCAGAATTTAACATGTGTACCTAATATTTGATATGTGAAAAACTCAATTTTATTATTTTATTTATGGTTGCAATGATGGAAATAGGGTGCTCCACCTTTTAGGAGATGAAGCATAATGATGTGGTTCCTATTTTGCTCTTATTACATTCAACGAAACCCTAGAGACCTCAATCCAAGGATGGAATGAAGGGAAGAGGTCTACTAAAGGTTATCCTAGGGTATGATTAGAGACTACAAAGGGGTTCACCGCTAACATAGGGCTTCAAAAGATAAGTAACATGTAATATTTAATTATGAAACCTAGTCATATACACAGCTTCAATAAATGACCTAGAAATGAATGTAAAATAGAATAGAAAACTTGAGAAATCATAATGGTGCACCTAGGAATCAGAATATGCTAAGAATAAGCTCTAAAGCTCTAGAAATGTAGACTTTAGGGGACACTAGGACTCATACACTAGGCTGCCCATATCAATCCCAATCTAGGGTTTCTTTATTGAAATATGAATTTGGCACTGTAGACTCAGGATCTTCCAAAATCTAGAGAATTTCATGTACACGAACTCATACACCACTTGTGGTGTATCGGTGTCATTCTTCTTTTTTGGAAATTCAAACTCCATATATGTTCTCCAATCCTTGCACTTCCTTCCTAAATTGGTTTACAGATTTGAACCTACAAAAAGGACCTATTAAATAGAATATAGTGTTGATTTTCTTATGGGGTGTTTTACTTTGTCAAACCCCTAGTTTCATAGTTAAACCTTGATAGAAACAATAGATATTGAATGTAAACATGAACATAAACCCTAACCTCAAGTGTATCTAAGATTACGAAATCTGAAATGCAATGCAACCCTCTCCTAATGTGTTAGAATGAGATGCATGAATGAAACATGAAGATGAATGACTCACTTAGGGAGATCTCTAATCACCCTAATAAGCCATAATAGTGCATGTACCTTCCTTAAGATGAAATTAGAGTAATAATGGAGGATGGAATTACTTAGAAAACAAGTCATTAGGCTTGGCTTGATGGCTAGTTACATCACCAACCTAGAATCCATCATGATTCACCATAGGAAACCATAATCAATCCTTCAAAATGCTAGATCTTTAATGAAAATGAGCCTAAAGACCTACAAAACACTATAATGCTACTCCAAGACTTCAACTTTTCTTTCTACTTGCTCTTGAATGCTCTTTCAAAAGAATGCTTAAGTGCTTATGGATACTTAGATCTTGAATTTTTTCTTCTAGATGAAAATAATGACTTAGAAGCTTGTTTATATAGGAATTACACCTAATTTATAGTTTATTAGACCCGAAATGCCAACATCAACAAAAATTTTGAATTAAAAACTTGAATTTCTCTCTCAAACCATAAAAATAGGCCACATGGACTCATATGCCACTTGTGGCATATGGGTTTCACCTAGGGGGACTCATATGCCACTTGTGGCATGTCGGTCTAACCTAGGGGGACTCATATGCAACTTGTTCCATATGGGTCCCACCTAGGGGAACTCATATGCCCAAGGTGGCGTATGATTCCCACCCTATTTTTTTGGGGTGGGCCAATGATGGGTTAAATTTTTTGGTTCTTTTGTTGATTTTGTCAGGATTTTAGTTGAAATAAGCCTTGAGATATAAAATAAAGGGTCTTAGGGGCCTATTAATGATGATGTAAAGGGTGATGAATGGAAGGGTACTAAAATATGGCCATATTAAATGAGAAATTATATCATCTCCAAGAAGGGCATACAATTTTCATCATTACATCTAGCTCCCCCACTTTAGTGCCCATATGACTCTACATGCAATGCAAGCTAAAGGAATCTGAACAATAAACTTTGTTTTGTAAAAGGATACTCATATGGATTCATTCATAGTACATGGAAATGAAGCCACCACTATAACTAATTGTAAAACCACAATGTTAGGAAACACATCCTACAACACCAATTTGTTAGTTGTCCCAAAAAATCCTCTTATATAATTTCCCATAGAAATCAAATTCAAGGGTAGATTTATGGGCCCCCTTGATTCCACTTGCTTTATGGAGGTAGAATCAAGGTAGCAATCTAACCACATTGAATTAGAGAAGTCATATCATAGGGTATTTACAAGTACCATACCACATAGTGATAGACATTTGATGAGGATAGGAGTAGAGTCATGAATCCAACACAATAGATGACATAAAAAAAATCTCTCTAGCCCTCGGTATGCTAATTTGAATGAAAAAGTACTTTTAATTCTAATAAAGTAAAAACCTAATATTAAAAATATATTAAGAGTAAAAATTGAAGTACTTTGAAATCATTTTGTCTTTTACTTTCTTACAATCTGACTTTGGTGGAGAGTGAGTCAAAATGTTGAGCCATCAAGAATATGCACACCTTCGAGACTTGAGATCCTATGAGAAGAGGTAGCCTGAGGTGAGCTGCAACATTAGGTGATAAATCATTAGGCTTGGCTTGATGGCTAGTTGCATCTCCCCAACCTAGAATCCATCATGATTCACCATAAGCAACCATAATCATTCCCTAACAATGCTAGATCTTGAATTAAAGTGAGCTTGAAGACCTGTAAAAGCATTGTAATGTTGCTCCAAGACTTCAAGTTTTCATGCTACTTGCTCTTAAATGCTCTTGTGAAAAACTACTTGAGTGATTGTGGATGCTTAGATATTTAATTTTCTCTTCTAGATGTAAATAATGACTTAGAAGCTTCACCAAAATGTAATTATGGAAATAGGGTGCTCTACTTTATAGGAGATGAAACATGATGATGGGGCCTTCTATGTCACTCTTATTACATTCAAGGAAAGCTTAGAAATCTCAATCCAAGGATGGAATGAAGGAAAGAGATCTACTAAAGTTTGTCCTAAGGTATGATTAGAGACTACAAGAGGGTTCACCTCGAAGCTAGGGTTTGGAAAGATAATTAACATGCAAGATCTAATTATGAAACCTACTGATATGCAACGCTTCAACAAATGACTTAGAAATGAATGCAAAACAAAACAAAAAAACTGAGAAATCAAAATGGTGCACTTAGGAATCTGAATATGCTTAGAATAAGCTCTAAAACTCTTAAAAAATAAAAAATTTAGGGTACATTGGGACTCATATGCTAGGCTAGGCATATTCATCCCAGTCTAGGGTTTCTAGACTAAAACAAGAATCTGGAACTGTAGAATTAGGATCTTTATAAATATGGAGAATTTCCTATACAAGGACTCATACGCAACTTGTGGTGTATTAGTCTCCTTCTGCTTTTTCAACAAGTAAAGTTCTAAATCTGTTCTCCAATCCTTGCTCTTCCTTCCCAACCTGGTTTCCAAATTTGAACTTGCAAAAAGGAACTAGAAAACAAAATATAGTGTTGATTTTCTTATGGGGGTTTTTTCTTTGTCAAACCCCTAGTTTTGTGGTTAATCCTTGATAGAAACAATAGATCTTGAATGTAAATGTGAACATAAACCCTAACCTCAAGTGTATCCAAGATTAGGAAATCTGAAATGCAATGCAACCCTATCCTAATGTGCTAGAATGAGATGCATGAATGAAACATGAAGATCAATGACTCACTTAGGGAGATTTCTAATCACCCTAATCAGCCATAATATTGCATTTACCTTCCTTAGGATGAAATTGGAGTGATAATGGAGGATGAAATCACTTAGGAAACAAGTTATTAGGCTTGGATTGATGGATAGCTGCATCTCCGCAACCTAGAATTTATCACGATTCACCATAGGCAACCATAATCAATCCTTGAAAAGCTATATATTGAATGAAAGTGAGCTTGACGACCTACAAAAACACTATAATGCTACTCCAATAATTCAACTTTGTTTTCTAATTTCTCTTGAATGCTCTTGTGAAAGAATGCTTAGATCTTGAATTTTCTCTTCTAGATGAAAATAATGACATAGAACCTTGTTTATATAGGTGTTAAACCTAATTTACCAATTTTTAGATCTCAAATGTTGGCATCAACCAAAATTTTGAATTTAAAACTTGAATTTCCTACTGAAAACCTAAAAATAGGCCACACGAAACTCATATGCCACTTGTGGCACATGGGTCCCACCCTAGTTTTTTGAGGTGGTCCAATGATGGGTTGTTAGAAATTTTAGTTCTTTTATTGATTTTGTTGGGATTTTAGTTTAAATAAGCCTTGATATCCAAAATAAAGGGCCTTAGGGCTTATTAATGATGATGTAAAGGGTACTAAAATAGGTCTAGATTAACTGAGATTGTATCCTCTCCAAGAAGGGAGTATAATTTTTTTCATTACAATGGCCTAAAAAGAAATTTAATGACAAGATAGTGTTGATGTCAACCACCTCCCAGGAGCACAACACGTAATTAAATCTTCACAGATGGGAGAAGCACATTGCTATTTTACTAGAGATGAAAATATATTTAGATGAGATATAGAATACATAATGTACAAGGTTTTTAAAGCTGTGAAAAGTGTGAAAGGTGAACAACTACCCAATATAGGAAAAAACCACCTAGATAATTAACCCTATGTTAAAATTAACACTAACACATCCCTTAAGTCAAAGATTAGGGAGAATTATTAAGAAAAAATGAAGTGAAAAATTGGTCCTATCTACAAGACCATGTTAGGTAGCCATCCACAACTACTCTGCATTGTAATATCTAATAACCGAAGAAAAGGACAAAAATCCTATGGGAGAAAATTCCTCTCCAAAAGAGATTAAAGAAAAAACAAGATGCATGGATGGAGGATTCAATAGCACCCACAAAGTACTACATACATCATGTATATACAATTAATAGCGCCCCCGGCCCATAAGAGGGAATGAGAGAGACTATATAGACCCCCACAATGTGTAATCACCTACAAAAATGGTAAGTGCCAAAAGACAAAAAATGATCCAATGTTGACAAACAACTTGTCTCCCTTTTAGAACTGTAAAATAGAATTTTGTCTCCACTATAGTTTAGGACCTTGGGAGACAAACCTTTTATGCTTCACATTCAAGGAAAAACCCTAGAGATCTCAACCTCAAGTATGGAAATGAGAAAGAGATCTTGCAATAGGGTTGTCTTAGGGTCTAATTTTAGGTTGCAAGAGGGATTCACCACCATGTTTAGACTTGGAAAATACGATGAAATGCAAGATGAAATGTAAAATCCTAATTCAATGCAATGACCTAGGAAATTCCCTAGAAATATAAGAAAAATAGAATAGAAATGAAATGAAATGAATTATGTGCACCAGGAAACTTGATGATGATTGGAAATAGCTCTGAAATTCTAAAAAACCTAAATTTTTGACCTAGTGGAACTCATTCGCCATTCTAGGTGAACTAGTCACAGTTCTATATTTTTACACAGAAGAAGGTATTAGGAAAATGTTTATCCAAATTTGCAAAGATCTCTAAAAAAACACCTACAATGGGACTCATTCACCACTTGTGGTGAATCAGTCCAGTTTGGATTTTCTATAAATTCAAAGTCTGAATCTTCTCTTCTCAGTCTACTCAATCTGCTCCTCCAAGTTCTTGGATCTAAAACTCTAATTTTGAGGTTGTAGATGACCTTTTAGTGAAGATTATGACCTTGCAAATGGGGAGACAAATCCAACAAGGTTGTAACCTAATATTCAATGATCTTCAAGTATTCAAAGCACATAGATCTAAAATTACACAAAGAAGTAGAAGAAAAGTGTTGATTGTTAGGGAATAGGGGTTTGTCTTCGTCAAACCCCTTTTAGGTAATTAAGCCAAATAATAAAATAGTTGAATGAAAGCATGAAGCATGGAATGAAAAATATGAATCATGGAAAATGATACCTTGAATGATTCCTTGTAGATGATGCCTTGTAAATCTACAACTTAACATGAAATGGCCACGCAATATGTAGATCTTGATCTTTGACAATAGGAATAGAAAAATGCTTGGTCTTGGATCTTCAATGCTACATCACAACACTATCTCGATAACATGCTTGATGCTTGATATGTGTGAAACAATTTTTCCTTAATCTTCTTTTGGTTTTCAACTTTTATATGCTGTTTGGCTTTGGGATGAATCCATGCGTAAAACAAAAGTTGTTCCGAAAGGCGCACAGTTCACCACATGGTGGCTACGTGGCTTTTGTTTATCGTCTTCCTTTCAAGAGAAAACTAGGGCACATGTCAGCTTGGTGGGGATTTTCTCTATGGCTATTTTCATAAATCTTAGATTCCCCACCCTCTTGACAAAACAACTCTTTGCTTTGGGTACATTGTGCTTTTAAGGAGTGATTTATTTATGGAGTTTTTCAGAACATTCTAGATCTTTCATATCTTCAAGTTGGAACCTTTGAGTCAACAACATCAATCTATGTGATTGGTCAATTAGATTTTCCAAGGCTATTTTCCAGGATTTGATTACTTTCAGATGGAAATATTTGCTAAATATATAAGGGACATTAATCAGGAAGTTGGGAATTAATGAGCAAGGATTTCCATGATCTAATCAAAGATCTATGTTTGAATCATGAGCTATTAGATGTAGGCATCTAGCAGTATTTACTTCTAGAATGTTGGCAGTGTTTCTCTCCTTTTCAGCTATAAGTAGGAGGTGGTGATAGAAAGGAAAAAAAATTCTCTAAAAGTTTTTTAGTTTTCCTTAGTTATAAATATTTTTTCAAAATTTTAAAGTTGGTAGAACATTGCTTTTCTCTAGCATGTTATATTGTTTTAACTCAAACTATCATCAGATTGGCATCCAACCTTTGTTTTTAAGTTCATTTGATATTTAAGTATGATCTATTTGAAAGAAATCTTTGAAACTGTGTATGTTATGACCTTTTTCAAGTTCCTTCCTTATATTTTGTTCAAAATAAAGACACTATGTTAGGATTAATTTGATAGTTTGAGTAGTTGATTTCTACATTGTAGGCTTCTATGATATGATGATAACTTGTGGAAATTGGATTATGTTTGTTGAGCTTTTCCACTTTCTTTAAGAGTTGTTTTTTCTCCATATTATGATGTAAAAAGAGGAAGGGTTTCTACAATTTCTGAATGTTTTTTTGTCAATTTTTGGAACTTTTATGCTTGATTAGACCTTAATGAGCATTTCTTGTTAGGAGATCTGAAATATTGTGTTGTGCTTGTATTTAGCCTTTGTTGCTCATTCTCTTCCAAACAATGAAGGGTTGTGGCACTTTTTTTTCTATTATATCATTCGTAGGAGAAGAATTGACATTGAAATGTTGTAAAAGCTTTTACGCATCATCACTTTTATGTTTTATGTTTACATTTCCTTATACCTTTTCTCCAAACTCAAAGAAGAGTCAAATTTTTATAAAAATATCAGAGGTATTTAGTGAGACACAAATTGGTCCCCCTCTTGTAGAATCTCCCATAAATTTTTCAAAGAGGAATAAGCTTTGATGATCAAAAGTTCTTTTTTTGGCATGTCTAGTGGGAGAGAAAAAACCTCACTTGATTACAAGTCCAAAATATTTATAAAATTAGGCCAAGGAAAGAGGCTAGAAATTTCATGCCTAGAATCCAAACAAAAGCATCCTCAAGGGGTCATTTCTAGTACTCCTAGTTACCTACCTCGATATCTAGGAGTATAAGACTTACAAGTTCTATATCAACTTTCAGGAGTAATAGGGCAAGAAGTGAAAGCCCAAGATCTAGAGGCCCTTATCTACTCCACTTGGAGGCCAAAATTTTCAAATTAGAATACTAGTATACCCAATTCATAGGAATCTATTCTCCATGGCTCACGTAGCTACCCCTGCACCTAGAAATTTTGTAACCTGGGATAGTGGTGTTGGCAAGAGACACTACACATATCATTTGGTGTTGTCATTGATGGAAACCATAGTCAGTGATTTGATCTACATGTCAGCATTTGATCATATCAGAAATCTGATTGAAGATTAGTGATTATGTGTCAAGCTAGAACAAAGCATCTAACAAAATTGTGTTCATCGATTCATATGTAATTTTTTGGTTATCATTTTGAGCTGTGAATCTTATGGAAGGTTGCTCGATGTATGATCTATGTTTTCCTCGAATCTTAGAGCCTTGTATTGATCTTTGAGCAAGTTAGAAGATTTGGTTGATTGATTTTGACTTTAAGAATGTGAGAAGGCTGACTAAGTGAATGTAGAATGTTGCAGATATTAAAGGACTAATTTTTTAAGTGTTTTTGTGTTTGAGGATATTGGTTTGGGAACTCACTATGTTGTGGCTGACTTTGGTTGGTGCGCAATGAAAATTATTTTTGGATTGAGCCAATGGTTTATAAATACTTTATGTTTTGTTGAAACCGACATGTGGATGATTAAATCTTTAGTTGCAGATATATATAGGTGATAATTTATATCATTTTAATGTATGTACGAACTGTGTTAATGTATGTTGCAAAAAGACAAAGAGATTATAGAGAAATTATGCATAGTTTCACTTGTGCATAAAAGGATTTGTGATGTGAATTAAAGTAGACATATCAGAAGACAAAAATCAGACAGAATGTCAAGAAAGTGATTAATGTGTTTAACCAAAATTGTAATCAAGCATTAGTAGATGTTATTCTCTCAATTTAAATCTTCTAGATGTAACCCAAATAATTTTCTAAGACAGTGAGTCTTCTTTTGTATTTGAGCAGTGAGCTCTAGGCAGTGTGCCTGAATGCATGTGCATTCACTTTTGTAAACACTTATTTGAATACATAGATCATATTATGGATTGACCTCCACCGTGGTTTTTCCCTTGACATGAATTCCACATAAAAAATTCTTGTGTTATGGTGTTGTGGTAGCTTGTTTTATGAATTCTATAAGTGCTTTAAAGATTAGATTAATAAAGTTAAAAATTGTAGAACACTGATTCATCCCCCCTCTCAGTGTACCTTGATTCCAACAATTGGTATGAAAGCCTAGTTCTTCGGAAGAATTTTAAAATCTTGGGGAAGATCCAAGAAAGTGATTCAATGGATTCAAGCATTCTTCAACAAGAACTTTTGGTGGCCATAGATGATCTTAATCAATCCAAATCTAATGTTCGGGAATTCTAGGAAAGCCTCATGAATGCTGAGAAACTCATTCAATCATTGGAAGATAAAATCAATAAGTCTAGGCAAAAGAGAAGGGAAATTTGTGATCAAATCAAGCAGAAAGAAAGCAATAGCATGGAAGATGAACAACTGATTCAAGCCTTGAAGGAAAAGACAAAATAATGTGAAAATATTACAAGAGATAATATTGTCCTGAAGCATGAGATAGAATCTATTGTGATGAGGATGACAAAGGAGATTGAAGATGAAAAGAAGCATCAAGAGAAGATTACTCAGTCCTTGAAAGAAAAATTTGAAGAATGCAACTGAATTACTAATGGATTCAATCAATTGGAGCTTCAATTTGAAAAATCCATAAATAATGAAGAAGAGCTTGAATGTTAGATTGTTACTCTAAGAGAAGAACTTGCTACTGCAAATGAATTGAAGGAGAAGTTCAAGATTAGCTCAGCCAAGCTTGATGAACTGATGAAAAGTTAGAGGAATGAAGGTGACAAGCAAGGTCTTGGATATTAGAAAGGAGAAAGTTCTAGATCTGGACAAGGGAGATTTAGGCATGGAAATCAGATGAACAAATTTGGAAGGTATCCAATAAGACAACCTAATGCTCAAAGATTCAATGGTTACTATTTTGTTTCCAATAAATTTGGTCATATGAAAACTCAATGTAGAAGTAGAATGAATCCAAGTGGACCATCATTCTCAGGTTAGTGTTTTAATTACAATATGTAAGGTCATAAGTCAAATGAATGTAGAAATATGCCATACAAATTTTTCAATAGAGATGATAGATGCTATACATGCAATAGATTTTGTCATATTGCTAACCAGTGTAGATCAAGAGGAAATCAATGGAACAAGTGGTTTGGAAAAGAAATGTGGTGTGCTATAATTGCAACATATCCAGTCACATTGCTAGTTTCTATAGAAGCAAAAAGGGTCTGGTAAATCAAGGGAAAAACATGTAAAAGGATGGAAAGGGAAAATGAAAATTTACTACAGATGAGATCAAGAAGAAAATGAAGAAGATATGGGTGAAGAAGAGTCCCTCTATTGTAGGAAATGATTCCACACTAGAATCTAGTTCTGGTAATTCCTCCAGGAATTAGTTTAAGGCCTCTAGCCTAGGGGTAGTTCTCTAGAAAATATTTTAACCCCCTTGTCGATAGTTGGTACCAGAATGTGGTAGATTGCAATGATTTAATTAGTGATGTGTAAATGTTTTGGAATCTCTTGTGAGGGAATTTTATGCAAACTTGAAGGTCCGCAGAAGAATTTTCTTTCATAGTCTATGAAAACAGGGTATCTGAGAGACCTAGGGAAAAAACATTTATTGTGATGAAAAAGTTAGGTGCACAAATGATAAAAAGTCATTTCTATCCCTCATTTGTCACATTGTATCTTCAAAAGAAGAAGTTTGGAGAACTTTGTAGTGAAATTTGGTGAAGGTACAAGTCTAAAGGTGATTCGTCAATGAAACCCTAATCTGGTGAAAAGTATTTATCTGAAAACTCGTGAACTTGAAAATTATGGAAATGGTTGCTCCATTGGTAGTTGATATTAAGGATAGGCCTAGTCCAAAATTAAAATGGAACCCCTTTAAATCCATCAAAACAAAACCTTTAGGAGAATTTTCTTTCATTCTGTATGCCATTTTTCATATCGAAGATATTAGGGCATATATTCATGCAAATGTTGAAGAATTAAGAAGCTCCTAGTTGTTGAATTTGTACACCAATCACATTGTGGGAGAATATTTCTATGTAAAACCTAAATTTAAGACATTGGAGGAGAAGAATTTCACTTAGATTATGAAGTTTCTCATGTTTGAAGAAGATGAATGGGTTCGGTATATATTGAGTTGAGTGCATGTCGAGTTTATGTGGTTAAGTCATCCTTTCAAGATTACAAAGGAAGCTATAAGGATTGTTATTGGTTTGAATTCATCCAGTGGGTTTCTAACATTGAAAGCTGTGAAGAATCAAATAGTTACAAATGCAATTGGTTCAATGTTCGACAAATGTTCGACAAGAGAGCTATGACAATTGATGACATTATTGAAGTAGATGTCAAATTTTCTTCTATGGTTAAACTGGGTACAAGATTTATCACTCCAGCTAGGACAATCTTGTATTTGGTACAAAAATCTATGCAACATATTAGATGGTCAAGGAAAATGTAGATTATGACCTATGTTAGTTACTCTAGAGCCAATTAATTAAGAATCTTGGCAAAATCAAGAAAGATAAAAAGAATTCCTTCAATCTATTATTGTGTTTATTCTTCTATTTCATGAATGAAGTTTTGAGAGTTGGAAAAGTGCATTGGGAAGGTGATAAACCTATATCTCTTCAAATTAGAGACATCTTGTATGAAATTGGTGATAGTAAAGTGAGGAAAACTACTATTTGGAGTTATTTCAAGAATTTTCAGAACAAGATGCAAGCTAGGGAAAGGATTCCTACTTCTATTGTGGAGAAGTGTAAGGATAAAATTTGTTTCATGGTTGATATTGATCAATGTTTGATGGAAGTTGTTGATCCTAGAACAGTCTGGATAATGCTTATAGGTTATAAGGTTGAGAAACACATTTTGGAGCTATATGCTCAACACCTATTGAGTAAACCTCGTGATCCAACAGAAGAAAGGTTTGGCACCTTTGAGGAAAAGAATATGAAAGTTTATACATAATTGAAGAAGCCAATAATAATCCAAAGAGTAATAAAAGAAGTGGAGCCTTTGTAGAAAGCATTGGTATATTAGTTGAAGTTTTAAGGGAAGCTAGGAGGAAAAGGGAACAAGCTGAAGTAGGAGATCTAGCTAGAACTATGTTTTCTAGTCTGACAACATCCTCTGCCATATCTAGATCCACAAAGAGCTTTGCTCTCTCATATGGTCCTGCAAAGAAGTCAAGTCCAATGAAAGCCCAAGCCAAGACATCTGGTAGAGAAGGAAAGAGGGAGAATGACAAGAGCACAAGAGTCTATGTTATTGTTTATGAAGATGAAGAAACTAAATCTGATGAGGAGGTAAGAGAAATTAAGCATAAGGGCTCAAAGGAAACAAAAATCACTAAGGACAAGCCCTCCGGTGAAGATAAGGTAAAGAAAAAGATGAAAATTGACAAACCAGGTATGTTTGTAGAAGAAGTGGAAAAAGATTTGATTAATGATGGTAATGTTAGACCCCTTAGTGAATGGTATGACACCTTTGATAGTGTTGATCAAAGAATTCTTGAGGAAGCTAGAATAAAGTACTTGAATAATTTCAATATGACTCTTGTTGAAATAATGTCTGAGTTACCCAAAGGTTTGTATGAAGTCTTAGAGATGAGGAGAGTGAATGCAATAACTGGAGAAGAGAAAATGAGAGAATGGATTTATGTCCGGTGAGGTGTGTTTGATGAATCTTTCCTCACACACTTAATTAAATTATCCCCCTTTTGAATGAGTTCATCCTAAGATAACATCCAACATCTTGGGATCCAAAAGTTCATTATCCAATCAAAACAATCAAACTCATATCCTAAAGTCTATTATTGATCCAAAGTTCCTAAAATTTCAAACACCCATATCATTCACCTTTTTCATCCTTCTTCTCATCATTGGTCCTAAATTCCTTAGAGGTCAACAAGGTCAAAACAAAAGAAGAACATGGAATGTAAAATTGCTCCATACATCATGCGTAATCCAAGTCAACCAAATTATCAAAGCCTTACAAAACCAATGGATCATCAAAACTCACATTTGTACAATCCATACATGGGATCATTACCTCCTACAAACTTCAATGGTACAACAAATGTGAGTTTTCCTAATCTAAATTTTGGAACATATTTACCTATGGTAGATTTAAATCAAAGACCAAACCTACAAATCTATCAACCAAACAATCAGTGCATGATTCTTCAACAAAACAACATTATCCCACCAAATCCATACATGCCAAATGTGAATATACCAAGTACAAGTTTACCAAACATGAAAATTTCAAATCCAAACTTGTTAAACTTTGGGATAGATGAGTTTGTGAATCATACAATTGTTGTTCAAAGTCCAAACAATATGTTGACTACATGTATTGATCCAAGTCAAGGTAACACCATGCAAAATCAAAGTTACCTAAATCAAGGCAATGTGATTCCCAACCATAACAATGTTCAATTTCAACCTATCATGCCAAATCTAAACATCATCCCAAATTAGAGCATTGTCCAAAATCAATTTGTCCATGATCCTATACAAACACCACAAGTATACATTCCAAATTTACTTTCACAAAAACCAAATCAACTATATCAAGGGTGTCAAAATCAAAATCTGGATCAAATTTTGCTAGATCAACTCGTTTCACTTGCCAAAATAATTGACATATTGAGCCAAGAGATATCTCCAAACCCAAAATCAATACACTCTTCCATAGGTCAAACCATGTCATCAAAGCATTGAGTTGCATCCACAACCACATCAAGAACAATATCTCCAAATTCAAGAAGTTGGATATCAAGATCAACAACATCAACAACAAACCCAACCTCCACATCTCCAAAATCAATCACAACAAGGTCAATTTAAAGTAAAAATCTCACAAGGTAACAAACGAGAATGCACACCACTTGGGAAACCAATTGAATCCATCATGCAACAGTTGGTGCAGGAAAAACTCATCACAATTCCTAGCTATGAAAACTATCAAGAGCCCTTAGTGAAACCACCAAGGTACAATGAAAATCACCTTTGTGATTTTCAAAAAATAAAGGGACACACAACATCATATTGTATTCGACTCAAAAATCTCATCCAAGTCCTAATTGATCAAAGGTAATAGCTATTGGGGACAATAATCAGAATTCAACCACTAGTGATAACATTAACAATCTCTCCACCAAGGCGCTTTGTAGAAAGGTGCCCTGTGTCATTATGGTGTATATTACCTTCGATGGGAGATTCACTAGAGTTTATGGTCATCATTTTTCTCTCCTTAACCACTTCTGCCATATAGTACAAATTTATTTGCCTTAGTACTTGTTTTGCTCATTGATTAATATCCTTGAGGACCACAAGAAAAATCCCAGGAGATACCCTATTCATCTTGGGCTTATTAGGTTGATCTATGAACATTATCAAATCTTGCTAGCTTTATCCAAATCAGTTTCCTCCATGATGTCTGAGGACTATGATACAGATAGTGGTGGCTCAAAGATTCATTATAAGCCTAACACAGAGAGAATTTTTTAAGCCCATTCATCCCCTATCCTTTATGGTAAGAAAACCTAGCTTTGTAAGCCCGAACACACGAACGTTAACCCTAAGAATTACCCTGGCTGCCCAACCCCTTTAAAGAAACCCGCTCTCAAGGGTTCCCCTACCAAAAAGTTGGTTTCCTACTCTGCGGACTCTCTGGAGGACAATACTGAGAACCTTGAAGCTAGTAGAGATTTTGTTTCTACCCTTCTTGCCTCTATCAGAGATGTTGGAATCATATTTCCCAGCTCCCCTAACCCAGATAATTTCAACCTCATTTTAGATCGAGATCAGTCTGGAGATATCCTTGCCTTTGCTAGATGTGGCATTGGTGATATTTTTTAGGGTTATGAAATGGGCCTATCAAGAAATCAATGATCTTAATCTCAGAAACAGGGTTCTAAATAGCAAGTTGGAGGAACTAGAACTGAAGCTATCAAATCTAAACAATGAGAAGGAAAACAGAAAAAGAACAATACGAGGATGGGAGATGATGACATTGAGGACAAGTATAAGACTCTCGAAGCTAAAATTGTTATAATAAAAATAACATGAAAATTGTCATGGAACAAAACCATAGAATGGCAAGGCACAATGCTATTATCATTAATGCAATGTTTGAAAAGTTGGAAAAGTTGCAATAGGGCTCACTAGTTGTTGACCTAGAAGAGGACAAGGATAAAAGAAAGAATGAGGACCAAGGAATATCGAAGAGGACGTGTTCCAACCTTAAGAAGAAAGTGTCTCCTACTTCCCAGATGGTTCAAATCTTAAAAAGGGGGTTTAGGAGATGAATGACATGGGAGCTGAGACAACAAAAATTTTAAAGTCCTGAGATTAGTTATTGTGGGTGTTTTGTCTAGTATTTTTGGGGTCCTTTTTGTGGCCCTTGCTAGCCTTTTTCAGTGGTTGTTGCTTTGTTATTTTAATGTCCTCTCTATAGCCTCTCTATTTTTGGGTTCTTTGACATTTTATCTCTTTTATTTGTAAACTTTGTGGTTTTGGGTTCTTATAAAACCCATTTTTTCCTCTTTCAAAAATAATCTCTCCACCACAATTGATGAGAACAATGATCAAGACCTATCCATGAATGGGCACAGGGAAGATGTTTCCACTTCATTTGATGACCAACTCACCATACATCAAGAGCCACTTTTTAGTCATCTATTTCAAAGAGTGTTAGAGTTATTTTATCCTATTGACATAATCCATGATCCATCAACCAAAGATCATGTTGAAATTTTACCTACATCACCTAATGAGTTAGAGAACATATCTCAAGAATATATTCCTAAACATGATCAACATCTTTCACCAAAGTCTAGCAATGTTGCCTTCCAATACATATCGACATCCTTTGACCTCATGGTTATAGATACCGAACGAATCCTCAACTCACCATTTGTTCCAAGTCCACTCAAAGATCAAGAGGATATTGAGCCACTTCCCGTGCCTAATGAAGATATCCAAGAACCCTTTATAATCAATCCATCCTTTGAAATCGACACATGTCAAGAACTTGATCCAAAGCATGTGTCAAAAGCAATTCCCAAATCATTCATGATCAATAGTTTGTATCTACAAGCTACTACAATGATCTAATGGATACTCTCTTATCTACATAAGATGATCATATCCACATAGCACATACTCCTCCATCTACCTATGAGATGCTTTCTATGGATGGACATATAGATCATCTTAATTTTGAATAGGATTCCTTTACTCTTGATATTATTGCACAAAAAGAGTAGGTTATTGATTCCTATAGTCAAATGGAGTTATTAACATTAGGATCAGATATATCCCAAATTCAGATTGAGGACATCATGTATGAAGATATCCAACATTATCCACTCAAGGAAACAGGTCAGATAGAACAGGATATTTCGAAGTCAGCAGAGCAGCAAATTGAAATAGCATCATCTATAGTGGTCATTTATCAGAGAATTCTTATTGAACAATACATATCAAAATAGGAAAAATCAAGGAACAAAGGTGCTATTACCACAATATTGGGGGAAACTATGTGTCAATAAAACATCAACATAGGGAGCATGAAGAGTCCTTATGGTGAAACGAATGTCAATACTACAACTAGCCACACCACAAATCTTCATCCACCCATCATCCCATCCATGAATTGGGACAAATGTCAAAAGAAAGATTTGAATCAAAGCACAAAGAATGTCATCAAAGAAAAAGAAGCTAAGGAGCGTAATGGACAAATCAAATACACATGGATACCAAATAATACAAAGAAAGATTATCCCTATCAAACTCCATTAGTCAAAGAAACTAGGGGGAAACATAAAGAAGGGAAAATTATCCATCAAAGATGTCCACAAAAGAAAAAGAAGGCTTCTCAAGAGATGTAAAAAGTATATCAAGCAATTCATCCTATTTCCACATACACTTTTGTATCCACCCATCATTGCTCATCTTCCCAAATTTGGAGAGTCAGGTTCCAATCTGTCAACCAATCCAAATTATATTCCTAAACACACTCCATCCACACCTCCATAGATGATATCAAATTCTCACATTGACCATGTATTGGCAGCGACCCTTTATCATAAGCATTAAGAAGGAACTCTATCATGATGTGCACACAGAGACAAAGTTAACTTTGGTATCAACAAAGAAGATCAGGAATATCAAAAGTTGTATGCAAGTGTGTGTATCTTGGCAAAGCAACTTCTTCAAGTAGGATATCGATGACACATTATGACAAGAATCTATGTCAACACCACAAGGATGCTCAACATTAGCTTAATTTTTTTTAAAAGCTACCAAAAAAAAACATAAAAATCCAAAAAACATAAAAATGATTTAAAATAGTAAAAATAAAAATCATCCTCTAGTGAAAACCACTACGGTGGCACTTTGGACAAATACCATGATGAAAACCTAGAAAACAGGTGTCATGTGTAGAATTGAGCATCTACGTGTGCCATTTCAGATGGAAGCATCTCATCCCATCTATAATAAATTCTAGCATTTCATCCATCTTATCCATAATAAATCCATTCAACCATGAACCATTTATCCAATCTATTTTCATCCATCTACATCCATAGTCCAAGTTATCTTGATCTTGGTAAAAATTTTGGTGCACTTTATGCTTGCTTATGGTAAACATCTTGACAAGGGTCATTTTCATTGATTGTATCCTATCTAGTGATATCTGAGCCATGGAATATTATCCAAATGATCATTCTTTATCTGAACACTATATCTTATCACAAGATAATCCTTGGCACCCTTTGCATGCTTACCATATCCATCCATACATACACCTATCCAAGCATCCATTCATGACATTCCATACATTGCTAGACACTGGGGGAAAATATTTACATCTTGCTTCAGGAATAAATCTTGATCTATATCTTCAAACTTATGTGGTGATCTAAATATTTGAAAATATGAAATCAAATTGTTCAAGCATTTGTGAGCTGAAATTCAAATCACTAGCCCATTGCACATTTTGATGAGAAGACATTCCTTATCAGGCTTCATCGAACATCAAACATCAATCAAAGCGATCACTATTAGTCATATCTAATTTGCACTTCATTTACGTCACATCAAATCATCCAAGACATCTTTTGTTAGAAATCAAGCTTCAAAATCCTAATCAGTCAAACCCTTGCATTGTTGTGTATCCTCAACATTGTTATCATCATCAATCCCTTATCATCTTGGGATATCCATCCCAATCCTTGTGTTTCTTAACACTTTCCTTGCATTGTTGTGAATCCTTAACAATGTTATCATCATCAATCCATTGATTCACTCAATCAACCTTACCTTTGTTTTCAACAAAATTCCAAATAGAGCACTAATATCATCACACACATCCATTTCCAAATTGTCAAAATTGTGCAAAAATCCAAAATCATCAAAAAATCCAAAAATCCAAAAACATTCATTCAAATCATGCAAAAATCCAAAAACATTCAAAACATGACAAAATCCAAAAAAACTCAAAAAATACCAAAACAAATAAAAAACATGGAATCTAAACTACGTCATCTCTGAGCTTAAACATAGGCAAGGCTGATATTTGATCAGGCCCGGAGACACAAGAACACAAAAAAATTCAGAAAAGATGCCAAAATCCGAAAAAAATCATAGAACCCCAAAACATTTGAAAATAAAAAATCAAAACATGTGTAAAATATCAAAAATACCAAATATAGCCTCAAAACATTTCAAAAACATCCAAATATTTGAAAAAATCTATCCATCTCATCTCGCTTTCACTCGCAATAAACATCACTCATAATAATCAATCATCATCCTCAACCTTTGGTCAAACAGTTGGAAACAAGTCTAGCAGGTCAAAAGTGAAAACTGAAACATCAAAGTCTCAAGTCTAGGTTAGTATGCAAAAAAGTTGGTCAACTCTTCATATCAATAGCTGATCATCCAATCAATCCTAAATCAATCATCTGATATCATCATGTCCTAGGATGAATCCTTCCTACAATGGACATCAACATAAAATATCACCATAGTTTAGTCTTGGCTAGCGATATGAAGAACATTAGCTTGTTTGTTTAGTTTATCTTTATCTTGTTGATTTATCTTATTGCGCTTATTCCAAGGACCACTCAATGATGTCTAATCAAAAGATTTAGAGAGATAGGAATGGGGCAATGATCATTATCTTTTGTCTATTGTGCTTGCTGGACGTTCTTGTAATATAACTTGGCAAATATTTCCTTTTTTAGGCACGTCCTAGCAAGGTTTTTGTATGTCAGGTGTGAACAAGAATAATCCTTTTTTTTTTTAATTCAATTTCCATCACACTAGGTACAATGACATCTTGGTTCTTATACCTCAATGCATCATTCCTATGTGTATTTGCTACACCCTTAATATTAGTGTACATCAGGTTATGAATAGTCAGCTTGTGGCTATCTTAACTCTCTATAAAGTCATATTATTATTAATATATTATTATTTAGTTTTTTAGGTTGGCCTAAGACTTATATAGGTGTGTCTAAGTCGGCCTAGGTGATATCCTAGGCATAAATAGGTATATATAGGACATTGTGAGTCTTATTTCATCATCAAGTTGTGAAGTGTGTTCTCATTAGAGATATTTGGAGGTTTTCCCCCTTGAAGTGGCTTGTTATGAAATAACTTGCACAATAGAAGAATATGATATGAAATATGCTACAAATACTTGATAATAACTAAGAATAACAATTAAGGACAATGATTCTTTGAAGAAGGGGGGCATGCTACACCCTTAATATTAGTTTACATTGGGTTATGAATAGTCAGCTTAGGGCTATCTTAACTCTTTATAAAATCATATTATCATTAGTATATTGTTATTTAGTTGTTTAGGTCGGCCTAAGATCTATATAGGGGTGTCTAAGTCAATCTAGGTGATATCCTAGGCATAAATAGGTATATATAGGAGGTTGTGAGTCTTATTTTATCATCAAGTTGTGAAATTTGTTCTCATTAGAGATATTTGGAGGTTTTCCCCCTCATAGTGGCTTGTTATTCTCAGTTATTATCAAGTATTTGCAACATAATTCATATCATATTCCTCTATTGTGCAAGTTATTTCATAATAGTATTATCAAACATAAGGTAAATGGCCCTTTTAAAGTCCCAACTCCTTGGCAAACAAATCATCATCATAAGCATCATCATCATCATCATCATCATCATCATCTCTAATAAAGTCTCGTAGATCATGGGCTTGTTGGATCCTCGTATCATCATCTCATTTCTTCTTACTAACATTTCTAAATCAGTATCAAGTGTGTGTAATATATCAAAATCATCGAATCTATCTACATCAAATATTCGAGCTAAACTGATCTTGAACCTATTTGTCACAAGATCGACCCTCAAATCAAATTTTTTGCCTGATCTCTTGAGGGGGCAGCATATTGACATATTTCCTTCACCAGGGTAGCATTGGGGGAAATTTTGAAATAAGAAATTTTTTAAATTTTGATCACAACATGTTTATTCTTTAAAACAATGCAATCATCATCATCATCATCATCTCTAATAAAGTCTCCTAGATCATGGGCTTGTTGGATCCTCTTGTCATCATGTCTTTTATTCTACAATCTTTACTTACATTTCTTCCCAAGTATCAAGTGTGTAATATATCAAAATAGGCATGAGGCTACCCATGGCCAATGACTGTCTACATCATCAAATATGTCTACATCAAACATTCAAGTTGAACTAATCTTCAACCTCTTTGTCGCGAGATCAACCCTTAAATTGAACCTTTTCACTCAATCTCTCGAGGGGGCAGTATACTAGCCTAATTCTTCATTTGTTGGGGCAGCAGTGGGGCATCCAAAAAAATTGGAGAATTTTTGAATTTTGATCAAGACAGTTTCTTCTTTGAACCAATGCAACAAGTCATTGCTTCAAAGAGGGGAAAAATGTAGGCACGTAAAATGTACATGCACTTGATCCTGATTTTACTAACACTAGTTCATCCTGAATCATCTCTCTACTAATCATTTAATTACATAATCTCTATTTAATTAAATTCATCACATTACATCTTTTAATTAAATACATCAATTTTATTTGATTAAGTTGTTCTCTTCTATTAATTAAATAGATGATCTTATTTAATTAATCCTATAATCCCTCTTTTAATTAAATAATTCATTTTAAAAAAATTAATCTCTAAAGTCATCTCATTTAAATTAAATAAATTTATCTTTATTTGATTTAAAGCTAACACCATCCTCTTTAATTAAATAAATCAAATCTTATTTAATTAATTCTAAAATCATTTTCCTCACATTTTGACTTGAATTAATATAAAAATCTAAGTCAAAATGGTCAAATCAGCAAATCCCACATTAAATTAGTCAAATATTGATTAAATTAATCCTAATCACTCCAATCCTCTAGATTTTGCAACTTACACAATTAAATAATTTTTTTGATTTAGTAATTACCCATTTACTCTCAAAATGGCATCAAAAAGGGAATATTCCTACAAGTTTGAAAATCTCCCCCCAAAAGGACTTGTCCTCCAACTTGGCATTTATGAGCTCTTACATGTCTCTTACACAAGTCAACTTGGCATTAACTCTCTTCTTTCATCCCCCCTAAACATGTCATTTCATCAAATTCAAATTTCAAACTTGTACATTGATCAAAATGTGCTCAAGCTTCCTCCATTCACATGTTGACAAGTGGCACTTTCCCATTGGATGTTGAATGATCCCACATTCATCCATTTTGCTCATTCCTTCATCTTTCTATTCTATTTATAGAAGGATTCTCTTTGTATTTTGCATCCACAACTTAGAGCAAAGTTACTCTCTTCACATTGAGAGCTAATTTTATCCATTTCATAGCAAAGTTCATCATTTTCATGGTTTCATAGCAAGGTTATGCCAGAATTTCACCAAGGAGCTTCAATCATCCACCAATCTTCATCAAAGCTTACATAGGAGTTTGGAAAGGACCAATTTCCACATCACTCCTCTATTCATCACTCCTCAAGACATCTAATTCCACCTAGAGTACCCACAAGGGATATTCTATATGGAGATTGAATATTACTAGTGAGGCTTAGTGCCACTATCAAGAAGAGACAAAAATTATATTCCGATGTAAGATGATCTTCCTAGGCTAGTGAGAATGTTCTAGTCTCAACGAAAGCAAGTGGGATATAGGAAATTGTGATTTTTACATATGAACACTTATGTAGTGATGATTCCACACATTATAACTCCTTTGATAGACAAAGCTGCAGTCAACACATAACCTAGTGATTATTAGCTGCATATTGTTAATCTAGGACACCTGGCATAGTCAAAAGAGAAGAAAAATCCTTGAACACATGCATTTACAATCTTAGGAAATATTAACAAAGATGAAAATGGAGAAATAACATAAGACCTAGGTTGGTGAGCTCACAACATAAATTAACTATCTCAAGGGCCTAGTAGATGGAAACTCTCTCGCCCCAACAATTTTGATAACATTAATAAAGTAAAAGAGAAAGTTGATGCTAAAGGGATGATAAATGTGGCTAGTGTCTAGAGGTAGACTTTAGAATCATAGATAATAGGATTATCCATGAAGCCATTCAATACTTCCATGGAGTAAGTGATGAAGATAGTGTAATGATTGAGTTTGAAGAAATTATTGATGAAGAACTACTTATATTTGAAGTTAAACTACACTAGTAAAAATGGGTAGTGTTTTATTTAATAAACTACACAACAAAGAAAATTTAGCGGATGGTAACCCAAAAAATTATAACGAGTTTCTACATGCAATAAAATATATAATAAAGGAACTAAAGGACTACAAGGGAAATTTTGTGGCAAGGAGAGTAGCTACTAATATAGCTATGACAAAAATTCAAGGATTTGTTAAATTTATTCCTTGATCTTTTTGAGAAAATCTTAGTATATTTCTTCTAGATACTACAATTATCATGGTATTTTCTAGGATAATAATGAAAAATATCATGGCTAAAATAATTTATTATTTGATGAGAATGTGTATACCACAAAATCTGCATGTCTAAAGTATTCTACCACATTTGTCATGAGGTGAATTTAAAACAAACAAATGGAGTGATATCCCTATGGAATAATTCAACATGCTTGATACTACAAACAAGATAGCAAAATAAGCTAATTAAAAGCATGAAATACATATTGAATACCTATCCCATATTGGATTGGTGTCAATTGTGCAAATGACCCTTTCCCAATCCTTGCTAAACTCAAATGATGCAATGCTTTGAAGATAAAATGAGATGGAAAAAATTAGTTCTCAATTGAAGAGAGTGACTTTGCATGAGGTTGTAGATGATTTGTGGAAGAATGAAGCTTTCATTTATAGATTTTGAAAATGGAAGAGAGCTAAAAATAGAGCAATGTGGGATAATTATTTGACCAATGAGATGAAGCCACTTGTCACATTGTGAGTGGTTGGAGGATGAGCACATTTTGGTCAATGCACCAAAGAGGGGTATATTTGAAATTTGAATTTGAGAGTTAAATGCTGAGTGGGGGACATGTAAGAGATAATTTATTGCCATGTTGGATGTACACGTCAACTTGGGGGGGAGATTCAAACTTGAGGGAATATTCCATTTTTTATGCCAAGTTGATGGAAAATGATGAATTAATAAATCAATAAATTGATTTATTTGTGCAAGTGGGAAAAACTAGAGGATGTGATGGGTGGTTAGATTAGTTTAATAAGGATTAGATTAGCTTAGATGACGATTAGATGCTTTGACCCATTTGACTTAGATTTAGGGATTTAAATTAAATCAAAGGGAGTTGAAAAGTGATTTAAGATTTAATTAAATAAATGTTTGATTTATTTAATCAAGGAGGGTGATGTTAGGATCAAGATGATTTATTTAATTATTTAAATTAATGACTTTATGAGATTGACCAAATAAACTTGATTTATTTGATGAATGGATGAATATGACCTAATCAAATGCGTGATGTCAATTTTGCATGTCTACAGAATGGAAGGAAATTTCAATAATTTTTAAGATAAGGTACTAGAAAATAAAAGAGGCATTGGAAGGTAGAAAATGAATCTTTTCAATAGGAGAGTGAAAATGCAATATATAGGTGCTCTACCCTCAATGATGCCTTGGAGACATTGAATGATTTTAAAACCAATCCCATAAGTAATAGGGTAGTTCCCTTTCTTTTTATGTTATTTTGATGTCATTGGTTGATTACCCTCATATGGATGTGTCCTATTTTTTTGGTTCAACCAAATAAAATGTGATTTAATTTTGGAGTCAAATTATGTAACTTGTAAAATTTAAGCAAATGACCAATTAGTGTTAGGAGTCTATGTTGGGTACTTACGCAAATTTTGGAAACATTGGTAAGGGAGATTTTGGGAACTCTTGAATGCATAAATAACTATTGAATTTTTAGTGTGGAGAATCCTACTAAAGGTTTTAATCTCTGAAATTGAAATCAATCAAAGGGTCTTGCCTACTTTTGTATTCCTAGTCTTGGTGGTCATATATATTTTCTTATTCTCCTTAAGTTGAATAAGTTAGTGAGGTTTTCAATGTTCTTTCCTATAGAGGTAAATGTAAAATAGATTCATGGAATATGGTGTTTTTATGCTTCTAACTTAAAAAAAGAAGTTGAAAATTACTTTCAAGCCAACACTTGAAGTTTTTGTCATTATTTTAATAATGGTCACTACATTATAATTTATATTTGATTTCATTAAACCATTTAGAATTAAGCATAATAAATATAATATTGTTGTCTTAACATAGAACATGTTTCAATATTTTTTTGTAAATATGGTTAGATTGGGGATAGATCTAGGTCTAATTAAGAATAATTTAGAAGTATACTCACAATAATTTCATTTAAAAATTAATTATTTATGTATTCTTTTAGAAAATTTGGTATAAGAGATTAAATAATTTTATTTATTGTCATAAAAAAATTTACTCCCTAGATGTACAATTTTGTCTAACTTGATATTTACTAGTACAAACCTCTTGTAAACAAATCAGATAGTTTGCTCAACTGCTTAATATTATAAAGATTTGGATTTAAAGGCACCTTTGAGTTGATTAGCTAGAAGGATTAGTTAGAATTCTAGCAATCAATGTTCTACGTTCTACTTGTGTTGGATGTGTCAAAATACCCATCAATATGTGAAGTAAATGTAGAACAAAAAATAGGGGAGAGGGGCCCATAATGGATCAGGTTCCAATAGCGGGGATAGAAGTAGTCCTCAATGGGCCCCATAGTGGAGCACTTAAATATCCAATTGCAAAACACCTTTTATCCATAAAGTACGCAAAGTGACAAATCATGTGATGCTAGATTAGCACACCAATAAAACATGACTTAGTGCACTACTATCAGTCTCACTTTTTTTTTGGGCCTTTTTGGATACCTCAACAAAAAGCATGCTAATGTTGCATCATATTTAATGATATGGCCCTAAAACGAAATATAGAAGCACATGAGTTGCCAAATAAACTGTTGTAGAGAAGTGAGTGATTTGAAATTTCCACGTAGGATTTTGAGAAATGAGAAGTTAGGGTGCTCCACTATAGACCCCTCTCCGCTATCTATGTTGTTCAAAAAATAATTTAAAATTAGATCTTGAAACATGGATGAGACTAAAATTATGTGACAATTAGATCTTTGATCTAAGTATTAATTCATTGGTAGAAATTTATTTATATATTTTTATTAGTTCAAATGTAGTGAATTGTTTTGTTAGTACTCTTAAAATTTGAAATGATTGTCCGTTGATTATTTTTTCATGATTTTAATGTCTAATAGAGAATTTGTTATTCTTCTTGAATGTTGACAATTTTCACTATCTTATCTAATCCAGACAATGATAGATACAATTTAGCCGTATTAAAATAGTCGGTGTCTTTACGTCAGGCAGCGTCTATCTTAAACAGTGAACGCATATTTTTAATCAATGAATATGTTCAAACGTGTACAAACCAAACATACTTTTTGACCCCAAACGGATAATGAATGTGGATCAAATAATGATGACAACGACTCCAGTGTCAGGCCAGGCATTATTTTCTCAAATACGGAATTGATCGCCGACTCCCACTCAACTGCGATTGATACATTTATGTTTGGTAGTATTCCACTGTTTATTTTCCGTCTCATATTTCCACATACCCGTTGTGCGTCATGTGTTAAATTGAAAAGGAAGGATCTTACACGTCCAACAGGTACTTTCGGCGCAGTAGTATGAAAATGTTTTGATAAGCACATAAAAACCAGTTTGCAAATTGTAGTCCACACCATTTTTATAACCAGGAGTGTGCATTATAAAATACTTCTAGTAGGGTTCCATTACCACTAGACATGGCAAGAAGAATATTTGTATCCTGCGGGGCCTGTAGAGCACAACGCAAGAAATGCTCAGGCTCCACATTTTCCTCCCAATGATCCTGTCAAATTCGCCATTCTGCAGAAAGTGTTTGGAACCAGAAATATCATCAAGTTGAAGGCCAGAGGCAGAGGAGGAAGTTTTCACACACAGTAAAAATTAAAATATAAAATATTATTTTCTAACACACAGAGCTGCTGCTCGTAATTTTCTGTTTGCTCACATTCACCTTCTTCTTCTCATTCTCATTCCTTGTCAAAAATAAATTACAATTACAATTTAAATTCAAAATCACCTAACTAACTTTTCCCCCGTCAAAATGCATTTAATACAATGTCCTTTTCATAATATTAAAACTTAAATATTAATTCCGTGGCGGTGGCGGCTTTCTCCATAGTTCCCCGCGATGGTTAAAAACTTGATTGCGATATTGCGGGCAGCGGTTAGTTGACGGCCCGGTAAACAAAAGTAAACGGCTGGCGGTTAGAATAAAACAAACTTTTACGGAGTCTCCCGTGATATCGCGATGAATATTTTATTGATTGCGATATAGCGGGCATTGGCTGGAGGTGACGACAGGCGGTTGATAAAACAAAAAGACTACGGAAGTCTCCCGCGGTATCGCAATGGCTAATTTATTGATTGCGATATAGCAGGCAGTGGTTGGCGGGGACGGCAGCAGTTAGGGTTAATATTCCAACACAAGTTGCTTCAGGTAATTTCTATCCATGTTCTTATTTTCATTATTGTTCAAACCGCTTTTAGATTAGCAACAGAACTTACCTGGTTTTGAACGCACAATCTCTTGTCTAAACTTTGTTTCCTTGCATATGACTTGAAATCCACATAGTATTATAACGAACATTCAAATAGGATGGCACCCAAGATTGGCAGATGCACAACAACAGTTCTTAATTTATTTTTTAACAGCTTATACTCAGTTTTTTAAAGCTGAATTGGGTTGTGGAGGTGCTTATTCATCTGTTGCCTTTCATATGATTCTGCTTGTTTGCCTCCATTTGGGACGATTCTTGCAATATACGTTACATGTTGTGAAGATTATGGTTAATCAACGTAGGATTAATTTTCTTTCTTATAGTACTGGACTTTAATCTTAAAAGTTCTATATAGCTATTGGGTGGTTAGTAGTTAAGTTCTGATGGAACCTGCGTTTAACGTATGGCCTTATCTGGTTGGTCTAATGTTCAAAGCACCTTAGATTCATTACAACATCCTCTTCGAATGCTAATTACTCCCACAGAAACGAGTACTTCTTTCTGTCCAAGTTACTTGGTTCCGTCAGTTCTGGCCTTCTCTTACTGCTTGCTTCCGAAGGTATCACACACACAAGATTTTGTTGAGGGTTATGTAACAAGACCCGATTTGGGATTTCACATGAGAATGCCTCTGTACAGTCCTATGTATGTGAAGTCTCATCAAGGCCAGATTTGTGTGAGATAGTGAGTAACCATTCTCTATCTTTGGTGGTTTCCAGCTTTGATTTTGGTAGCCTTACTCTTTAAGAAAAGGTAATGCTCTTACAAAAATTAAAGAAAATTTTATATTATGGTTGTATATTGATCTTTCCCCCTCTTTGATCGTCTCTAATCCTTGGACCTTAGCTTATGACTTCAATACTATCCTTTGGACGAACAGAAAAACAGGAGGCTTTAATTAGCTAATTCCTTCACAAAGTATTATATAGAGAATATAAATTTTCACTTGCAATAATAGAAGATGTAGTCATTTTTCATTTTAAAGCAACTTAATAAGTTTTTAGTTTCCAGCTATTGGTTTGTGGTCAATTGTGTTTCTTGTTCTGATATTTAGTTGCAATGTTTGGATCATCAACGTATTAAATTGTCTTCATCTCTTTTATTTATTCCAAATAATCCCCTATTCAAATTTTATTTATTGTTGCTTCATGATTAGACTATTCATGAAAATATGGTGGCTTGGCAATTGGAGGGGGAACCCTCTTTTAGTATAACTATGTATTCCTTCTTTAAAAAGCCTCGATTTGTTAAAGTCAATCTTAAGGAGGGTAACAAATTTTGTTTTGGCAATAATTCTGGTAGAAGAAATAGGTGTCTAAAAATTTATATTTTATTAATTCTCCATCAAAGAATTTGGTATGACTAGGGAGAGAAATTTAGAGGAGTCGTCTCTTTCTACTTGGAAGGAATTTTTTTTAAGTAAAACTCAAGAAATAAACACAATTCAATAGGTAAAACCAATGCCTTATTTTCCCATAATTCAAGTAAACAAAGGAGAATTAGTAATTATGCCTTTTCTATCATCCCTCCTCAAGGAAATAAATTTATTTCATGTCAAGATATTAACATGGAAGCTATGTATTGTTTCTATTTCTCTTTTTAAAAAGGGATCCTTTAGCTATGGATAAGGAACATTCTATTTTAGATTGCATTATCTTAATTTTCAAGGAAATAAAAGGTCAATTTATGGGGCATATCACTCTTTAAGAAATCAAAAAAATTATTTCTTAGATGAAGAAATATAAATCTCCCACTCTTAATGTTTTTTTTAATAATTTTGGGAAATATTGAAGAATGATTTTCTAGCTATTGTGCATGAATATTATATTAATAAATAATTTTTAAAAAAATCATTCCTACTTTCATTGCCCTAATTCCTAAGAAAGTGGTGATGAACTCTTTTGACTTTTTCCACCTTATTGATCATCTACAATGTATCTTGTAAATTTATCACAAAATTCATTTATAATCATCTAAAGAAACTCTTAGATTCTATATGAAGGGGCACTTGTAAAGAATAATTAGATTCTTGATGGTATTTTTCTATTCCAAGAAGTCATTCATTATATGGGTTTCTCTAAGGATAGATTTATATTTACTGAATTAGATATGTCAAACAGTTATGATAGGGTTAGATCATCCTCTTTTATGAGCATGCTATTTCCCTTTAATTTTTGTTGAGGCTGGATTTATGGGTGATGAGCTATGTCATATATTCTTCATTTTGTATTTGTATTAATGGTGTCCTATCTTCTCTTTTTCTATCTTCAAGAGAGTTGCAACAAGGTGATCTCATCCATCCTTATCTTTTCATTCTTATGGATGAAGGGTTGAGAAAGTTCCATAATGATCAAAGAGTAAATAAAAGCATTCAAGTTTGTGAGGTGACTGGGGATCTTGATCTTTAAACTTATTTTTAATTTTTGAGTAGTACTACCTTGCTAGTTTTTAAAATTTAAGAGGTTGTTTCACAAATACATTGGATATGTATTTGGTAGCTTTTATTCAATACATTATTGATGACAAGTTCAATATTTTTTTCTCTATTACTCATTTGGCCATTGAATAGAGAATTTTTCATATTTTTTGTTTCAAAATATGATATTTTCACTTAGATTATCTTAGTATTCACTTGTTGGTTGATCTTCCCAAAATTTAACACATGTACCTGATATTTGATTGTCCTTGATGTTATTTTCTTGTACATGTAGCTTGTTGGCTAATTCCATTTTGTTGACATTATACTTGCTAATAGGGTTTATAGAAACAATAAAATTTTCCCTTTCAATACATTTTTATATCAAAGGATTGAGCCTTGCTTCCTTACATATAACTTGTATGTACCTATATTCTCTTATACTCATCCACCTTCTACTAATTCCTCTCTTTTCCATATTTTTCTCCATACTCTTCCTTATTTTTTGAATACTCTTATTTTCAATCCTATCTATCTAAAAACACATGCTCTAGTTTATCCAAAGAAGAAATATACTTAAAAATGATGTAAATCATTTGTTAGATTTACCACTTAAAGACCACAAAAGCATGTTTTTGATAATATACCTTTTCCATGAGCTATTTTATATTTTTACCACAATTATAATGAATCACCAATTCCATGAAATTTAGGAACCTCCATTGAAACTATGGTTGACAAAGAAATTATTTCAATACATTATCATTCTATTAAATCTACTTGACCCAACATTGACCTAACTAATTCATGATAAGTTTGGATTCAATTGAAAAGTGAAATTAATAGACCCCTAATGAATCTTGACAAGATCTCTACAAATGTGAAAAACTCAATTTTATTATTTTATTTATGGTTGCAATGATGGAAATAGGGTGTTCGACTTTTTAGGAGATGAAGCACGATGATGGGGTTCCTATTTTGCTCTTATTACATTTAAGGAAAGCCTAGAGATCTCAATCCAAGGATGGAATGAAGGGAATAGATCTACTAAAGGTTATCCTTGGGTATTATTAGAGACTACAAAGGGGTTCACTGCTAAGCTAGGGCTTTGAAAGATAAGTAACATGTAATATCTAATTATGAAACCTAGTGATATGCAAAGCTTTAATAAATGACCTAGAAATGAATGTAATATAGAATAGAAAACTTGAGAAATCATAATGGTGCACCTAGGAATTTGAATATACTCAAAATAAGCTTTGAAACTCTAGAAATGTAGACTTTAGGGCACACTAGGACTCATACACTAGGCTACACATATCAATCCCAATCTAGGGTTTCTTGATTGAAATAGGAATTTGGCACTATAGACTCAGGATCTTCCAAAATCTAGAAAATTTCATGTATATGGACTCATACACCACTTGTGGTGTATCAGTCTCATTCCTCTTTTTTGGAAATTCAAACTCCATATCTTTTCTCCAATCCTTTCACTTCCTTCCTAAAATAGTTTCTAGATTTGAACCTACAAAAAGGACCTATAAAATAGAATATAGTGTTGATTTTCTTATGGGGGGTTTTCCTTTGTCAAACCCCTAGTTTGGTAGTTAAAGCTTGATAGAAACAATAGATATTGAGTGTAAATGTGAACATAAACCCTAACATCAAGTGTATCTAAGATTAAGAAATTTTAAATGCAATGCAACCCTCTCCTAATGTGTTAGAATGAGATGCATGAATGAAACATGAAGATGAATTACTCACTTAGGGAGATCTCTAATCACCCTAATAATCTATAATAGTGCATGTACCTTCTTTAGGCTGAAAGTAGAGTAATAATGGATGATAAAATCACTTAGGAAATAAGTCATTAGGCTTGGCTTGATGGCTAGTTACATCCCCAACCTAGAATCTATCATGATTCACCATAGGCAACCATAATCAATCCTTCAAAATGCTAGATCTTGAATGAAAATGAGCCTAAATACCTACAAAACACTATAATGTTGCTCCAACACTTCAACTTTTCTTTCTACTTGCTCTTGAATGCTCTCTCAAAAGAATGCTTAAGTGCTTATGGTTGCTTAGATCTTGAATTTTCTCCTCTAGATGAAAATAATGACTTAGAAGCTTGTTTATATAGGCATTACACCTAATTTATAGTTTATTAAATCTCAAATGCCAACATAAACCAAAATTTTGAATTAAAAACTTGAATTTCTTGCTCAAACCATAAAAATAGGCCACATGGGACTCATATGCCACTTGTGGCATATGGGTCTCACCTAGGGGGACTCATATGCCACTTGTGGCATATGGGTCTCACCTAGGGGGACTCATATGCCACTTGTGCCATATGGGTCTCAGCTAGGGGGACTCATATGCCACTTATTCCATATGGGTCCCACCTAGGGGGACTCATATGCCCAAGGTGGCGTATGAGTCCCATCCTAGTTTTTTGGGGTGGGCCAATGATGGGTTAAAAATTTTAGTGGTTTTGTTGATTTTGTCAAGATTTTAGTTGAAATAAGCCTTGAGATCTAAAATAAAGGGTCAATGGGGCCTATTAATGATGATGTAAAGGTTAATAAATGCAAGGGTACTAAAACAGGTCCATATTAAATGAGAAATTATATCATCTACAAGAAGGGAGTACAATTTTCATCATTACATCTAGCCCCCACTTTAGTGCCCATATGACTCTACATGCATATGCAAGCTAAAGGAATCTGAACAATAAACTTTGTTTCATAAAAGGATACTCATATGGATTCATTCATAGTACAAGGAAATGAAGCAACCACTATAACTAATTTTAAAACCACAATGTTAGGAACCACATCCTGCAACACCAATTTATTAGTTGTCCCAAAAAATCCTCTTATCTAATTTCTCATAGAAATCAAATTCAAGGGTAGATTTATGCCCTCGTTTGATTCCACTTGCTTTATGGACGTGGAATCAAGGTAGCAATCTAACCATAATGAATATGAGAATTCATATCATAGGGTATTTACAAGTACCATACCACATAGTGATAGACATTTGATGAGAACAGGAGCAGAGTCACGAATCCAATGCAATAGATGACATCAAAACCAAAGCTCTCGAGCCCTCAGTATGCTAATTTGAATGAAAAAGTAATTTTAACTATAATAAAGTAAAAACCTAATATTAAACATATATAATAGTAAAAATTGAAGTACTTTGTAATCATTTTGTACTTTACTTGCTTACAATCTGACTTTGGTGGGGAGTGAGTCAAAATGTCAAGCCATCAAGAATATGCATGCCTCCAAGACTTGAGATCCTATGAAAAGAGGTAGCCTGACACAAGCTACAACATCAAGTGATAAATCATTATGCTTGGCTTGATGGCTAGTTGCATCTCCCCAACCTAGAATCCATCATGATTCACCATAGGCAACCATAATCATTACCTAAAAATACTATATCTTGAATGAAAGTGAGCTTGAAGACCTGTAAAAGCATTATAATGCTGCTCCAAGACTTCAACTTTGCTTGCTACTTGCTCTTAAATTCTCTTGTGAAAAAATTCTTGAGTGCTTGTGGATGCTTAGATATTTAATTTTCTCTTCTAGATGAAAATAATGACTTAGAAGCTTCACCAGAATGTAATTATGGAAATAGGGTGCTCCACCTTTAAGGAGATGAAACATGATGATGGGGCCTTCTATTTCACTCTTATTACATTTAAGGAAAGCTTAGAGATCTCAATCCAAGGATGGAATGAACGAAAGAGATCTGCTAAAGTTTGTCCTAGGGTATGATTAGAGACTACAAGAGGGTTCACCTTCAAGCTAGGGTTTGGAAAGATAATTAACATGCAAAATCTAATTATGAAACCTACTGATATGCAAAGCTTCAAAAAATGATTGAGAAATGAATGCAAAACAAACAAAAAAACTTGAGAAATTAGAATGGTGCACTTGGGAATCAGAATATGCTTAGAATAAGCTCTAAAAATATTTAAAAATAAAACTTTAGGGCACATTGGGACTCATATGCTAGGTTGGGCATATCTGTCCCAGTCTAGGGTTTCTAGACTAAAACAAGAGTCTCGCATTGTAGAATTAAGATCTTTATAAATATGGATAATTTCCTATATAATGACTCATACACAATTTGTGGTGTATCTATCCCCATCTGCTTTTTCAATAAGTAAAATTCTAAATCTTCTCTCCAATCCTTGCTCTTCCTTCCCACCCTAGTTTCTAGATTTAAACTTGCAAAAATGACCTGCAAAATAGAATATAGTGTTGATTTGCTTATGGGGGTTTTTCCTTCGTCAAACCCCTAGTTTGGTAGTTAAACCTTGATAGAAACAATAGATCTTGAATGTAAATGTGAACAGGAACCCTAACCTCAAGTGTATCCAAGATTAGGAAATCTGAAATGAAATGCAACCCTATCCTAATGTGCTAGAATGAGATGCATGAATGAAATATGAAGATCAATGACTCACTTAGGGAGATTTCTAATCACCCTAATAAGCCATAATAGTGTATGTACCTTCCTTAGGATGAAAGTGGAGTGATAATGGAGGATGGAATCACTTAGGAAATAAGTTATTAGGCTTGGATTGATGGATACCTGCATCTACCCAACCTAGAATTTATCACGATTCATCATAGGCAACCATAATCATTCCTTGAAAATGCTAGATCTTGAATGAAAGTGAGCTTGAGGACCTACAAAAACACTATAATTCTACTCCAATACTTCAACTTTTTTTTCTACTTGCTCTTTAATGTTCTTGTGAAAGAATGCTTGAGTGCTTGTGGATGCTTAGATCTTGAATTTTCTCTTCTAGATGAAAATAATGACATAGAACCTTGTTTATAAAGGAATTAAACCTAATTTACCAAATATTAGATCTCAAATGCCAACATCAACCAAAATTTTGAATTTAAAACTTGAATTTCCCACTCAAAACCTAAAAATAGGCCACACAGAACTCATATGTCACTTGTGGCGCATGGGTCCCACCCTAGTTTTTTGAGGTGGTCCAATGATGGGTTGTTGGAAATTTAGTTCTTTTATTTATTTTGTCAGGATTTTAGTTTAAATAAGCCTTGATATCCAAAATAAACGTCCTTAGGGGCTTGTTAATGATGATGTAAAGGGTCATAAATGCAAGGGTAATAAAATAGGTATAGATTAAATGAGTTTGTATCATCTCCAAGAAGGGAGCAAATTTTTTGTAATTACAATGGCCTAAAAAGAAATTTAATGACAAGATATTGTTGGTGTCAACGACTTCCCAAGAGCACAACATGTAATTAAATCTTCAAAGATGAGAGAAGCACAATGCTTTTTTACTAGAGATGCAAATATATTTAGATGAGATATAGAATACATAATGTACATGGTTTTTAAAGCCATGAAAAGTGTGAAAGATTAACAACTACCCAATACGGGAAAAAACCACCCAGATAATTAACCCTATGTTAAAATTAACACTAACACCTCAATTAAGTGAAAAATTAGGGAGAATTATTAAGAAAAAATGAAATGAAAAATGGGTCCCAGCTACAAGGCCATGTTAGGTACCCATCCACAACTACTCTACACTGTAATCTCTAATGAACAAAGAAAAGGAAAAAAACCCTATGGGAGAAAACTCCTCTCCAAAATAGATTAAAGAAAAAACAAGATGCATGGATGGATGATTCAATAGCACCCACAAAGGACTACATACATCATGTATATACAATCAATAGCTCCCCCAATAAGATGGAAAGAGAGACTATATAGCCCCCCACAACGTGTAATCACCTACAAAAACGGTAAGTGCCTAAAGACAAAAAAAGATCCAATGTCGACAAAAAACTTGTCTCCCTTTTAGAAGTGTAAGATAGAATTTTGTCTCCACTAGGGTTTGGGACCTTGGGAAACAAACCTTCTATGCTTCACATTCAAGGAAAATCCCTAGAGATCTCAACCTCAAGTATGCAAAGGAGAAAGATATCTTGCAATAGGGTTATCTTAGGGTTTGATTTTAGGTTACAAGAGTGGTTCACCACCATGTTTAGACTTGGAAAAGATGATGAAATGCAAGATGAAATGTAAAATACTAATTCAATGTAATGACCTAGGAAATTCCTTAGAAATGTAAGAAAAATAGAATAGAAATGAAATGAAATGAATGATGTGCACCTGGAAACTTGATGATGATTGGAAATAGCTTTGAAATTCTAGAAAACCTAAATTTTTGACCTAGTGAAACTCATTCGCCATTCTGGGTGAATCAATCCCAGTTCTTGATTTTTACACAAAAGCAAGTATTAGGAAAATGGGTAACCAAATCTAAAAAGATCTCTAAAAAGACACCTACAATGGGACTCATTCACCACTTGTGGCGAATGAGTCCAGTTTGGATTTTCTAGAAATTCAAAGTCTAAATATGCTCTTCTTAGTCTGCTCAATCTGCTCCTCCAGGTTCCTGGATCTAAAACTCTGATTTTGAGGCTGTAGATGACCTTTTAGTGAAGATTATGACCATGCAAATGAGGAGACAACTCCAACAAGTTTGTAACCTAATCTTCAATGATTTTGAAGTCTTCAAAGCACCTAGATCTACAATTACACAAAGAAAAAGAACAAAAGTGTTGATTGTTAGGGAATAGGGGTTTGTCTTCATCAAACCCCTTTTAAGTAATTAAACCAAATGATAAAACAATTGAATGAAGGCATGAAGCATGGAATGAAAAATATGAATCATGGACAATGATACCTTGAATTATTCCTTGTAGATGATGCCTTCTAAATTTGCAACTTTACATTAAATGGCCACGAAGGATGTAGATCTTGATCTTTGACAATAGGAATAGAAAAATGCTTGGTCTTGGATCCTCAATGCTACATCACAAACTATCTTAAAATAACATGCTTGATGCATGATATGTGTGAAACAACCTTTCCTTAATATTCTTTCAGTTTTCAAATTTTATCTATTTTTTGGCTTTGGAATGAATCCTTGCTTTAAAAAAAAGTTTTTCCAAAATGCGCACAATTCACCACATGGTGGCCACGCGGATTTTTTTATCATCTTCCTTTCAAGAGAAAATTGGGGCACATGTCAGCTTGGCGGGGATTTTCTCTAAGGCTATTTTCATAAATCTTAGATTCCCCACCCTCTCGACACATCATCTCTTTGCTTTGGGTACATTGTCCTTTTAAGGAGTGATTTCTTTATGGAGTTTGTCAGAACATGCTAGATCTTTCCTATTGTCAAGTTGGAACCTTCAAGTCAGCACCATCAATCTATGTGATTGGTCAATTAGATTTTTCCAAGCTATTTTCTAGGATTTGATTACTTCTAGGTGGCAATATTTGCTAAATATATAAGTGAAATTAATGAGGAAGTTGGGATTTATTGAGCAAGGATTTCAATTATCTAATCAAAGATCTATAATCGAATCATGAGCTATCAGATGCAAGCATCTAATAGTATTTACTTCTAGAATGTTGGTGGTGTTTCTCTCATTTTCAACTATAAATAGGAGGCGGTGATAGAAAGGAAAAAATTTCTTTGAAAGTTTTTTAGTTTTCCTTAGTTATAGAGATACTTTCAAAATTTTAAATTTGGCACAACACTACTTTTCTCTGGCATGTTATATTTTTTTAACTCAAACTATCATCAAATTGGCATCCAACCTTCATTTTTATGTTCATTTGATATTTAAGTATGATCTGTTTGGAAGAAATCTTTGAAATTGTGTATGTTATGACATTTTTCAAGTTCCTTTCTTATATTTCATTCAAAATAAAGACACTATGTTAGGCTTAATTTGATAGTTTGAGTAGTTGATTTCTACATTGCAGGCTTCTATGATATGATGATAACTTATGGAAATTGGATTAAATGTCTGTTGAAATTTTCCACTTTCTTTAAGAGTTGTTTCTCCATATTATGATGTAAAAAGAGGAAGGGTTTATGCAATTTCTGAATCTTTTTTGGTCAATTTTTGGAACTTTTATGCTTGATAGGACCTTAATGAGCATTTCTCGTGAGGATATCTAAAATATTATGTTGTGCTTGTATTTAGCCTTTGTTTCTCATTCTCTTCCCAACAATGAAGGGTTGTGCCATTTTGTGTATATTATATCATTCATAGGAGAAGAATTGAGTTTGAAATGTTGTAAAATATTTTGTGCATCATCATTTTTTATGTTTTATGTTTACATTTCCTTATACCTTTTCTCCAAACTTGAAGAAGAGTCCTTTTTCTAAAAATATCAAAGGTATTCAATTAGATGCAAATTGATCCCCCACTCGCTGAATCTCCCATAAAGTTGTCAGAGAGGTAGAAGCTTTGATGATCAAAAGTTATTTTTTTTGGCATGTCTCGTGGGAAAGAAAAAACCTCACTTGATTAGAAGTCCAAAATATTTCTAAAATCAGGCCAAGGAAAGAGGCTAGAGATTTCATTCCTAGAATCCAAACAAAAGCATCCTCAATGGGTCATTTCTAGTACTCCTAGTTACCTACCTCGATATCTAGGAGTAGAAGAATTGCAGGTTCTATATCACCTATCAGGAGTAATAGGGCAAGGAGTGAAAGCCCAAGATCTAGAGGGCCTTATCTACTCCACTTGGAGGCCAAACTTTTCAAATTAGAATACCAGTATACCCAATTCATAGGAATTTGTTCTCCATGGCTCATGTAGCTACCCCTGCTCCTAGAAATTTTGTAACCTTGGATAGTGGTGTTGGAAAAAGACATTGTACATCTCATCTGGTGTTGTCATTGATGGCAACCATTAGTGATTCGATTTGCATGTTAGCATTTGATCATACTAGAAGTCTGATTACAAATCAGTGATTATCTGTCAAGCTAGAACAAGGCATTTGACATAATTATGTTCATCGATTCATATGTAAATTTTTTGTTATCATTTTTAGTTATGGCTCTCAGGGAAGGTCGTTCGATGTGTGATCTATGTTTTCCTTGAATCTTAGAGCCTCGTATCAATCTATGTGCAAGTTAGAAGATTCAATTGATTGAATTTGAGTTTAAGAATGTGAGAAGGCCAACTAAGTGAATGTAGCATGTTGCAGATATTAAAGGATTAATTTTTTAAGTGTTTTTATGTCTGAGGATATTGGTTTGGACCCTCACTATGCTGTGGCTGACTTTGGTTGGTGCACAATGAAAATTATTTATGGATTGAGCTGACAGTTTGTAAATATTTTATGTTTTGTTGAAGTTGACATGTGGTTGATTAAATCTTTAGTTTCAGATATATATAAGTGATAATTTATATCATTTTAATGTATGTATGTTGCAAAAAATTAGAGAGATTGTAGAGAAATTATGCACAGTTTCACTTGTGCAGAAAATGATTTGTGATGTGAATTAAAGCAGACATAGCAGAAGAGAAGAATTAGACAGAAGGTCAAGAAATTTATTAATGTGCTTCACTGGAATTGAAATCAAGCATTAGTAGATGCTATTCTCTCTGTTCAAATCTTCTAGATGTAACCCAAATCTGTTTGTAAGCCAGCGAGTCTTCTTTTGTATTTGAGCAGTGAGCTCTAGGCAATGTGCCTGAATGCATGTGCATTCCTTTTTGTAAACACTTATTTGAGTACTTAGATCATATTGTGGATTGAACTCCACCATGGTTTTTCCCCTAATAGGGTTTCCACATAAAAAATCCTTTTGTTATGGTGTTGTGGTTGCTTGTTTTATGAATGTTAAATAAATGTTTTAGAGATCAAATTAATAAAGTTAAAAATTGTAGAACATTGATTCACCCACCCCTCTTAGTGTTCCTTGATTCCAACAATTGGTATCAAAGCCTAGTTCCTTGGAAGAAGTTTAAAATCTTGTGGAAGATCCGAGAAAGTGATTCAACGGATTCAAGGAGTCTTCGACAACAACTTTTGGTGGCCATAGATGATCTTGATCAGTTCAAATCTAATGTTCAGGAATTGCAGGAAAGCCTCATGAATGCTAAGAAATTCATTCAATCATTGAAAGATAAAATCAATTTAATAAGTCTAGGGAAAAGAGAAGGGAACTTTGTGGTTAGATCAAGCAAAAACAAATTAAGAGCATGGAAGATGGACAACTGAGTCAAGCCTTGATGGAAAAGATAGAAGAATGTGAAAATATTACCAAATATAATGTTATCCTGACACATGAGATGGAATCTATTGTGATGAGGTTGAAAAAGGAGATTGAAGACAAAAAGAAGAATGAAGAGAAGCTTACTCAGTCCTTGAAAGAAAAATTTGAAGAATGAAGCCAAATTACTGATGGATTCAATCAGTTGGAGCTTGAATTTGAACAATCCAGAAATAATGAAGAAGAGCTTGAAAGAAAAATTGTTACTTTGAGAGAAGAACTTGCTACTGCGAATGAATTCAAGGTGAAGTTCAAGATTAGCTCAGCCAAGCTTGATGAATTGATTAAAATTCAAAGGAATGAAGGTGACAAGCAAGGTCTTGGATATGAGAAAGGAGAAAGTTCCAGATCTAGACAAAGGAGATTTAGGCATGGAAATCAGATGAACAAAGTTGGAAGGTATCTGGTAAGACAACCTAATGCTCAAAGATTCAATGGTTACTATTTTGTTTGCAATAAATTTGGTCATATGACAACTCAATGTAGAAGTAGAATGAATCCAAGTGGTCCATCATTTTCAAGTTAGTGTTTTAATTGCAATATGTATGGTCATAAGTTAAATGAATGTAGAAATATGTCATAAAAAATTTTCAATAGAGATGTCAGATGCTATACATGCAATAGATTTGGTCATATTGTTAACTAGTGTAGATCAAGAGGAAACCAGTGGAACAACTAGTCTGGACAAAGAAATGTGGTTTTCTATAATTGCAACAAATCTAGTCACATTGCTAGTTTTTGTAGAAGCAAAAAGTGTCTGGTAAATCAAGGGAAAAACATGCGGAAGGATGAAAAGGGAAAAGGAAAAGTTACTATAGATGAGATCAAGAAGAAAATGAAGAAGATATGGGTGAAGAAGAGTCCCTCTAATGTAGGAAATAATTCCACACCAGAATCTAGTTCTAGTAATTCCTCCAAGAATTAGTTTAAGGCCTCTGGCCTAGGGGGAGTTCTTAAGAAAATATTTTAACCCACTTATCGATAGTTGGTACCGGAATGTGGTAGATTTCAATGATTGCATTAGTGATGTGTAAATTTTTTGGAATCTCTTTTGAGGGAAATTTATGCAAACTTTAAGGTCCACAAAATAATTTTCTTTCACAATTTGTGAAAATAGGGTATCTAAGAGAGCTAGGGAAAATGTTTTTATTGCAATGAAAAAGTTAGGTGCACAAATGATAAAAAGTCATTTGTATCTCCCATTTGTCACATTGTATCTTGAAAAGAAGAAGGTTGAAGAAATCTGTAGTGAAATTTGGTGAAGGTACAAGTCTGAAGGCGATTCGGCGATCAAACCCTAATTTGGTGAAAGGTATTTATCCAAAAAATCATGAACTTGAAAATTATGGAAATAGTTGCTCCATTGGTAGTTGATATTAAGGATAGGCCCCATCTGAAATTCAAATGGAACCCCTTCAAATACATCAAAAATAAAACCTTTAGGTGCATTTTCTTTCGTTTCATATGGCATTTTGCATATCAAAGATATTAGGA